>CACRXP010000001.1:389113-409742 GCA_902702965.1 Spirometra erinaceieuropaei
GCAAGACAGGTCGGAGGCGGGCAATACGGATGAATGCACGCCAGTGCAGACTCGATGGACTGGCTATGCGCCCCAGCGGTGGCAGCAAGGGCTAGAAATCACAGCAGTGTGTTTACGCCAGTCTTACATAAACTCTGCGTGTTCGAAGGCAACAATAAAGGTGACAGGCAGCAGGAATACGAACTTTCGTCTGGCTAGAACATTTGCTAATCCGGTTACAATACTGCGATGACAGATGACCATAGAATGAAAGGAGTGCGGAATTTGAAAAAATGTAATGGTCATTAAATTCACCAACAAAGTGACACGTCCAGAACAGTTAGTGCGCTCTTCGTAAGCGGGCTTAAGCAACCCCGTAAACATCAGTCCACGGCTCAACATGAAATACTTCAAAAGCCGAAGTTGTCCATGCGTGAAGACGCCATGTCGTAAACAACAAAGTTTCCATCTGCCGAGGTTTCATCGAAAAATGCGGTTTCCAATGGCTACAAAAATCTTGAGTTGTAAGGCAGACTGATGTTAAGAGTTCGGGGACACTTTAATTTCAGTGATACCCCAACACCACTGGACCCTGTTTCAGACGTCCAGTGCGTCGGCAAATAAGTCAGAAACAGCTACTCCAATGTGCCTATTTTTGTCGGCTGAGGATAGATCATACAAATGAATGGGCCTCTCTACTGATGTTATACGACCGTTCGAAAAACGCGTGAAAGCGCACTTCCATGATGCTTAAGTGGTAGACCACCGTCGTAATCGAAGTTTCTTCGTGCACACAGTTTGAGTGATGACTGGGGTGTCCCGATCAGATCAGTGTGACTGGATATTCATTTACATCCCTGGTATACCCTAAACTTCCCAGTTAAGTGCGTCTTTTCACTTGACAGCACGTGTAGGAGTCTCGATTAATGCTTTAGGAGTGTTTGCCCGACGGAGGCAAGCTTAGTCGGAAGATGGTTGCTATTACATATTACTGTCTTCTGATACTGTGATGGACCAAAGTTCTTTCCGCAGAAGATGGTGACATCAATCTATGTCCCCAATGGACTCAGAGGAAAGATGCTATCTTTGACAACTTGTGTCTTAAATTAGATGTTACAGTTTTTCTTGATTCGCGCTTAGAAACGCGACCGGTGAGGGTAGGGTATGCAGTTCCCCTACGTCGTTGCTCAAAAGCTTACCTTCTTATCTTACTGAGTTAAGTATGCTTCATGACAGTTTGCCTCGCAGTAGGTCGCAAAAAGAATTATGCAGGAAGCGGATTTCGACCTCCGATGGCGTTATCGACATAAAAGTTGCCCGCTTTGGGCTCAAGGTTAGGGTTTGGACAACGGTTAAAATTGATGCTACTTGGGTTATTCTTGGGACTAGGGCTGCCAGGCTTGAGCTGTGGTTTGGATTTGGGGTTGAGAGTTTCAGGGCCTGACTTAGGGTTACGGTTACGCCCGAGTTTTCCTTAAATGCTGTTGGTTTGGAGATTTCCCATTTGAGGCATAGCCATAGTTGGCATTAAGTTTGCGGCTAACTACGGTTCCCCCGAGGGGATTATATACCATACCCTTGCCTATCAGACTTTCAAGGCATGGAGAGTGCGGGTATTTCAACAGACACCGGCATAAATTTCTGCGATAAGACGCGGGGTTGTCTCGCATGTAGTAATAAACTGTTGCCGTGCTTGGGGACCAGCTTTGTAAATGCTGAAATTAGAGGAAAATATGCAGATACGTTAAAAGCAGAGTAAGATCCTGAAGAAGGAGACACGATCGCCGGGACAAGAGCTTTATTAGCCTGACGTTTCGGATTCCTACTCGAATCCATCATCAGAGACAAAAAAGCAGAAACGGGTGGTTGCTGCACAAGGGGCTGCGGTATTTATAGGATGCAGTAGCCATGCTACCGCATACCTATGAACATTCACGGCTCCCCCCTTCATCCGAGATCGTCGCACGTGGTGTGATCACTGCTTGATGGCCGGCATTCGAGTCGATGATTTCTGCAATTTCATCACGTGCGTTGGATGTTGGCGTGATTATTGCTCGACCATCTGACGCACCGACCCCGGTGTTGGGAAAAGTGTTCATCTCTGCGCTCCCCGCATGGCTTGCTACTCCGCCTAGGCGAAATTTTAGCACGCAGTATGGAGTGGGAAGATCGTTGCACTTGTTGATGGAGCGGGGAGCGCAGAGGTGAACACTTTTCCCAACACCGGGGTCGGTGCGTCAGATGGTCGAGCAATCATCACGCCAACATCCAACGCACGTGATGAAATTGCAGAAATCATCGACTCGAATGTCGGCCATCAAGCAGTGATCACACCAAGTGCGACGATCTCGGATGAAGGGGGGAGCCGTGAATGTTCATAGGTATTCGGTAGCATGGCTACTGCATCCTATAAATACCGCAGCCCCTTGTGCAGCAACCACCCGTTTCTGCTTTTTTGTCTCTGGTGATGGATTCGAGTAGGAATCCGAAACGTCAGGCTAATAAAGCTCTTGTCCCGGCGATCGTGTCTCCTTCTTCAAGACTACTTCCTGGGACTCGTCTCTTCGCTTCTATTGGCAGAGTAAGATCCTTAAGTGGCGTAATATTACATGTTTTGAAGAACTCATTTTCAGAGGAATGCAGATTCGTGCAAACATAACTAAATCCTTCTAAACAAAATGATCGACAGAGAAAACATCTTCAAAAGCCCGGTACGCATGCGACTTTTCTGTTCTGGTCAAACGCAAGACAGATAGCCGGCCACTGCTGGGCAGTATCTACTAGAAAAGCGTGTTCTATACCTACGAGGTATTACATTCACATGCAATTATGTAGATATGAGCAAGTTTTTTGGCTTTTAGAGTGTCCCGTGACTTTTTGCACACCAGCAGGGGATTTCGAATGCAAAAAATGTGAAACCCACAGTGTCGTCACCGAGGACGCTAACTCCACAATGCGTCCTTGCGACAGCAATTACGTCGAACATGAGACACAACGTGACTGTTCCGGGTGTTGCTCTTTCGAGCTCGTACAGGATTAAACATTGTCAGAGACGAAAACAGCAATGGAACAAGTGGCAGTTCTAGGGGATCAACAGCCAATCATCGACCAGTGTCGCAGGTCTGGTGGTGATTGCGCAGGGCTCTTTTGCTGCTTTCATCTTTGACGATGAGTATTCCAGTATCAGTTCGAGAGCTCAGACAAATAGACATGTGGTTCCGGTGGCTGATTAGCCTTCTTTTTCAGTACTCAAGGACAGAAAACGGGATGCGAATTTCTGAGGCCGTCTACGCCAGTGCGAACAGAAGTGCCCGGACAAAGACCGCACCAAACTCTTAACTCATGAGATACAAAAATTCGCAATTTAACTGCTATATACCGGCCGGTAGTTTAAAAGCTCAAGTGGATGATTCTCAGTGGAATTACGGAACTCCACAATACCTCGGTCCGCGTTAATGACAGTAAGAAAGAGAAATATGTACATGGACGACCGTTTACTGCCTCAGTATTCCCACCATGTCTTTTCTCTCTGGTCTAACAGGCGACTGCACCGACTGTCACAACATGCGTGCTGATCCTGCGCGCAGGGGTTTGACAGGAAGCTCGACTGACTCGCAGATGTCTGCTTGAAGTCCTTGCTGTCAACAAATCCTCACAGAAGAACTTTGACAGTTGCTGGCCGGTCATCCGCGCGACCTTATCAACGCATAAACGGACAGGTTTTTGGGTTTAGTTGCCGCCTAGTAACAAGGTATGCAGCCGAAGCGAATAGTGGTCAGTCCCAAGTGCGGCCGTGCAGCAACTGTGTCCCTCGGGCGTCTGTCATCGGTACTCCTTGCTGCCCCCTAGCGATGGCTTCGAGAGGGAGGCCACAACGTAAAACAAGTCAAACTCTTGTACTTACGATTGGGTCACCTACCTGGTGCAGGACTTCCCCTTATAACTCTCCAAAGTTCAGTTGAGCGCGGTGGCCGCAGCTCTGTAGGCGTTCGAACAGGCATGGCATACCGAAGACTGTACATCAGCGAGTAGGGTTTGAATCCGTTGAGGTCCTGCAAATGCGTGTAGGGGTATGCTTAGAGGGAGTTTTGTGTGCGAGCGTTTACTACCTCCTCGGTCATCCCTGATCGATTGGGTTCAGTCTTGTCACAGTTGACACTACGCAACTTTTGTATGCAATGAAAAACCTGACGTGACCCCGAAGATAGCCAATTAGCAGGACAGACAAGCCTTCGTGTCCCGAAACGGGGCTCTCCATGGCGTGACCCGGGGGCAGCACTGGCCTGTATGACAACCACACGAGCAAAGTCCGCTTTGGTCCACTGAGAGGGCATCACAGGTGTGGGCACGTGTGATCAGTCGACGTAGCCAAGCCAAAGAAGCACACTGGGTGCAGCAAGAGGGCGAGGTGGGAGCTACGAAAGTGTCCCCTATTTTGGCGCTTCAAAGTACGAAGTTTCCTCATAGAAAAAACTCACGAAAATTTCCTTGCTTTGGTGGCAAATTACATCTTAAAATTTTTAAATTCGGAGAAAGGCTATCTTTCGGTTTAAAAAGTTTGTAATCATAAGATTTTTAGGATCATTAAATGCCCATTCTTATAGCATCGTACCTCTTTGTTTGCTGAGGCTGCTTATGATTACTGATTCTGCTTACAGTCCACACTTTTTATACATTTTTATGAGCCTTGCATGGCATCCTCTTAGTAGCGTGGCAGAATGCATGTGGTTTGGAAAACCTAAACGTGAAACTGCAGGTCGGTTTTGAAATTATTCAGGAATTGAAGAAATTATGGCAACGGTATAGAGAAGGACCCCACTTAAGTGTCAGTAGGCTGTGGATCGTGTCATATGGGGTTTTATATGGGCACACATTTGCAGGCTGTTGCAGAAATTACATTGCCAGCAACGGTTATTTCCCGCAATCTCACAACTTAACTTAAAATTCGTTATTTTGTGAAATTTGCTCTTTGTTTATTGTTTGATAACTACTCTCATTATCGTTGTCATACAATCGCGCAGGATAAGACTTTCGGCAGAAATGCAGGCAATTTCGGTGTTTTCTTTCCTTTGTCAGCTTACCGTCCAGCGTGCTGCCCCACCCATAAAACTCCCCTTTACCATAAATCACGTACGACACGATCCACAATTTACTAACAGTTAAATGGGGTCCTTCTCCATACCGCTGCCGATAATGTTTTCAAGACCGAAAGATACTCTTTCTCCAAGTAAAAAATTTACAGATGTAATTTGCTACCAAAGGAATGCAAGCAAGTATTGTTGTGCGTGTTTTCTATGACATATGTTAGAATTTATAAAGGCATCGAAAATCAATGGGAACACTCCAGATTTCTTCAGTGGTCATTTTGTATCGAATGTGGTTTTTGCAGGCGGCTGGAAACAAGCTCGTTCAAAAATCGGCATCTTGGCGTGAATGAAATATCCCCAGACTATGCTGCCCGACAATATTACAATCCCACTTAAGTAGTAATTCCTACTTGAAAACACATTTCAGAATTACGGTTAGAATATCGTGAGATAGGTCGGATAATGTAGTTGAGCTGTCCAGGCAAAAAGCTAGTCAACAGGTGTTCCATTAAAAGAAAATCACTGAAATTGTAGGATGGAGTAGCGGAGTGAAGTAACGTACATCTCGTATCACCCTCCGCCTCCATGTTCTGCTCCCCGCTGGGTATTGTTTTGAGAAGAAGCCGACGAAAGGAGTCAAGCTGATCCACTTTGCGACTTTTTCCCACCGTAATAAAGTCAAAGGGAATCCTAACTATACCAGTGCTCTACGAGCTGTGGCTTCGGAAGCCGTCAAACGGAGCGACAGCTCAGCCGTTAGGCTTGAGAACCTGGTTGTGATGCCTCTTTCTTAATGTGGTCGAACGTTAGTCAAGCCATTTCCCGGATTCTCTTCGACGAGGATTTTCACAGAACTCATGCAACTCTCACACCTGAGGCAGTGAAGCCTGATTTGTATCGTTTGGGGAACAGGGGGCGAATGCCTGACCAACCGCCGGGTCTGGGATTTTCGTCATACGTCCCAACTTAGGTCCGTCATTCAATAAAAAATTTATGAGGCCGACGAACACGAGATTGGACTGAATTTGTGCGCACGCTTAACAACCCTCCGCCCATGTTTTCGTTCCCTCTGCCCTCCACACTCGATCTCCCTCTAACCTGGTGTTGGACGTGCAGAAACCGAAGAACGCTATTGGTGCTTTTGGAGGCTAAAGATCTGAAAAGTCATCACCGGCAATTGGGAAAAAAGAAGTAAAATTACGCATGGATATTGCGGTTTAAGTTAACTGTCATCCTGTTTTAATACCACTGATGAATCAAGAGGAAAAAAGTGCCACATAGTCAAACAGCCATCCATAAAACTATTTTTAAAGCATAGGGTATGCTGGTCAGATATCTAGCGTGATTTACGTTTGACCCCTGAGACAGGTCACGCGGGCCTTGCGGTGGACCAACACGACGGCCAGATCAGGATACGGCACGCGCTATTTGGGCTGCACACAAAAAACGAGTTCTCCATATGGGGGTGTGGTGGCATGAGATGGGCGACCCAGTGGACTGGTGCCTAGGAGAGGGAAGAGTGAAGTCAACTCCAGGGACTGCGTCCCCACGACAGTCGGCGTATATTCCTTACTAGGAATAAAGTGACACACTTTTAGACTATCACAGCACGCTAAAAACCACGGTTAGGACGGCTGGAGGTGGGGCGATAAATCGGTCCTCTAACTGTGACCTCTACGGCACTCCCAGTTACTTGGGATCCGGGTCGCCTATTTGTTGTTTCCGTGAAAACCAGGCCCATCGTACGCGACTCGGGCGTGAGTGGTATGCGTGGACGGGCTATTTAATTGTGTCAGCCACTGCGCCTGATCCGGCCTCCGGTCCTCTTGACTTCGTCATGATACACGGCCCAGGTTAGTGGGGAAGTAGAGTGCGGCAGATGATGTGAAAGTCAGCTATCATTATAAATTAACTCGCAGGCAAGTCACTGTCCCTACTGTCGCCACGATGCGGGTCACACGGCCGGCATTGTCGGCACTGACGGTCGAACTGTAGGGATTCATGTAGGGGTTGTAGCTACGGCCTCCGCAGTCAGCAATGAATGCCGAGCTATGCGCTTGGAGGACGAGCGAAAACTGGAGGTATTTGACCATCGCTGCTTGAGGACCACCCTTCGAGTGAAGTACACAGACCTCGTCTCAAATGAGGCAGTCCGCGCTCGCTGCGACAACACCGAACGGATAACCCAGATCATCCAAGAAGGACGACTGAGGTGGTTTGCGTATGTTCTTCGTCGTCCACCTCAGAAGCTCAGTGTTACTGCTCTCGATCCGGTACCGTTATCCCATTGGGGCGTCGAAGAGGGGGTCAACTCAAAACCTAGCTCGACGCAGTTCGCCAAGATAGGGAGGTGGTTCTTGGACCTTCGGTATTCGGTCTCCGTCGTCGGTGAAGAGAATGGGTTGAGCTGTCCAAATCTGCAGTCGCGGATCGTCACGCGTGGAGAGGTACAGCGCGGGACGTCATCGAGGCCGGCTAGATCAGGCATAATCGCAGCCGTACCAAGCGCTCACAACGCTTGCCCACACATTTCACGACTGGAAGTTTATCGTAATCTGAGAGTCACGCAAAGGCTCCGGCAGTGGATGTTGACTTTTACTTGAATTGATTCGTAGTGGGCGGAGATTTGCACTGATCCACTTACTCTCCTCGCACTTTCAGAATGATCCGATGTTAAGAAAAAGTCAATACAACTGCAGATAGGTGTGGGGGCGGGCGCCTTCGTGACAAAATTCGCATCTGTGCTGATCCCAAATGTCCTGGAGTCTTCACATGCACATGAAGTAGGCCTCATGGGAGGTCTCGGATCCTCCTCTAATGATAGATGTCATCGAGATAACAGTAAACGGGAGTCATAGCAGCGCAACTCGCAATCCGAGGGATAGCATGATGTTGTCGATTAACAGTCCTCTAAGCGGAGGAAGTTACCTCGGCACCAGCAGCACTGCTTCTCGCCTTTTTCCGAGCCCATCACGTAACGACTTGTGACAGGGTTGCAGTAAGCGGCCTAGGTGACGTAGATTCCACCAAGAGCACGCAGCGCGCTCGCGTAGAAGCCCTTTGGGCAGGCAATCAAGAGTGCGATCACTGTAGCACCACAGTGGGTGCATCCCGCTGGCCGATATTAAAAGTCGCCGGCTGATTGCTTCAATATACTAGTGGAAAGACCTTCCTGAGTTTCTAGGCCACAGTAATTCATTGCGCCACTGGCGAAGATCACCACAAATGAGCACTACACAACTACGCCGACAAGCGTGCAGACACAAAAAGTGCCGGAAGAGACTTTGAGGCAGAGGACAACAAGATATTTAAAGCGACGGTGCTAGGAGACAGCAGGTGGAGTAGACAAAACGAGTGAGCTCAGAGAGGACAACGTGAAGCGATGGAAGAGAGGACGCAGGTCGTACCAAATAAATGCAGAATGGGGCTGCGACGGTACAGGAGTAGTAAACTTGGGACAATGTCATTGGAGTGGCAAGAACGGCTGAAAACGCGCCTCCTGTTCATCGGACGGGCGATCTGCGATCCGATGTGTTCTATCGCTTCTCACATACGTCAAAATAAGCCTTAATCCCCAAATGTTCCATACGGATACCTTGCGAGAGTTCATACCCTTAAAGCATGCAACCAGCCGGGGCGTTGAACGCGTAGACATACAAGCGGACTGGTATAACGGGTAACGTGCTTTAAAATGCCCTCAATGGCACTGTTCCTCTGCTCCTTGCCTTCGAGAGAAGAGGACAACCCCTTTCTCCTGTTGAACAAGACCAGATAACCCTATCCCCACTTTTCTCCACCGCTCTTGCAAATTTTTGTTTGATCTTCTTCCTACTTTTGGCTGCCTGACGGTGACGCATTCTACTGTGCAGACTTGGTGATGAATAATCGAAAATGTGCGTTCGCCGTCATTCACTTTTTCATCGTTTAGATGGATATGACAGCCGAACTTAAGATCGGGTGGCTCAACAATGGAGCATCAAGTAGGATTCTGTCCGATACTGTCAGATCAGGTGCATGATCGGTCAAAAGTCAAAACCTGCCTGGTGGCAAACGGGTCTGAAATGGCATGAAGGACTAATGGCGGAGCCGAGAGCATGGGTTGGTGTCTAAGAGAGACATCACCTGACAGTTGCGGTGCGTATTTATGCTTGAAATAATAGAAAGTGACAAAGGGGCCACCACGTGCCGGATGACGCAAACTACACATTGGTGGTCGCGGAAGGGGGTAGGTTTGCGCGCAGAGCGCAGGCCGAGAAGAAATAAGACATAGAACAGGCGTCAATCTGCAGGTGAAGGAAGGGCTCAAAGCGCACTGAATCCGAATCGAAGAAGCACGTGAAATTCAGCTTGAAAAGTACAGACGGAGAGAACTCCCCGTTCTCGACATGAGACGGCGGACACGACCAAAGCACAGAATCCTCGGATCAGGTATGAAGTCTTTCCTTACCAGAAGAGTGCACGCAGCCAAGTAGAAAGGAAGGGAAGAACTCGACCAATCAACCCCACCATGTTAGCCTTTAACAGGGTCGACTGGGTATTTATGAAGATAGGAATAGGGCGCAGACCAGTCCGCCTATCTTTCCAGCATAGAGAAGATTTGAACCCAGTGGTTGAGGTCAAAAACAAAAGACTGCCTGACAGTTCAAACGTCACAAACGACGATGTCTGACGTGCGTCCCGAGGTACGTGAGGACAGGGATGGGAAATTGTGCGCGGATCAGTTTATAGTGATGGTTAACCTGCGCCGCATCTGCCGCACTCTCTCCTTTCTTACCCGCCTGGGCCCGGTA
Organism: Spirometra erinaceieuropaei; assembly: GCA_902702965.1. Classification (NCBI taxonomy): domain Eukaryota; kingdom Metazoa; phylum Platyhelminthes; class Cestoda; order Diphyllobothriidea; family Diphyllobothriidae; genus Spirometra; species Spirometra erinaceieuropaei. The sequence continues at coordinate 398,970 of CACRXP010000001.1, forward strand.
TCTAGACGGAGTCATTAGGACCGAAGGCGGAATCCGGCTCAGCGGCTGACAAAGCTAAACGGCCTGTCTAGGCGTGACACACTGTTGGGAGCGCCTACACTCCCAAAAACAAGAGCCAGCCAATCACGGGAGGCCATTTGCGTTTCCTCTACTGCGCTGTCATCTTACTCGTGGCGCCTCTCCATTGGCTTTTCCTCTCGGGCCTGATCGATCGGCATATTCGAATTATCGACCGGCTCGTCTCGAATGTTATTCCCGAAGGGCATTGGGCCGAACGCCGGCGAAGCAACGTAGGGCGTTATAAATACGCGTTACTTCCAGTTAATTTTGACTTGCAATTTCCTAATACACAGTTTCGTGGCCGGTCGCGTTCTCCTTCTCTGCCGCGTTGGTATTGGGGACAAGGGTCGAGTGCGCATACGCTCCACAGGATTTCACGTACCAGGCGGGTCATAACACACACATGCCTGGCTCGGGCGCAAAAGGTATGTGTCTCACAAAAACAAGGAGGATTCGAATCCCAACTGAGTGGGTGTGCCACAGAGGCCATACTAGGAAGCAGACATTGCAGCCTGACTCTACGTCCGGAGAGGAATAAGTTTCCTCGTCAGTTGGCAGCCTTCCAAGTCATAAGCCGGCAACGGTATAGAGAAGGACCCCAATTACTGTGTAGCGTGCTGCCCCACCCATAAAACTCCCTTTAGCATAAATCAGGTATGGCACGATCCACAATTTACTGACAGTTAAGTGGGGTCTTTCTCTACACCGTTGCCCATAAGCCTAACTACCAGGCCGGAAAACAACTGAATGAGCCAAGGTAGAACGAGAAGGCCGTGAAGACTGATGTAGCAGTTGGTGCAGGCTCGCTCCTGCATTCCTCAGACAGTGGGTGGGGAAATATTTGGACGAAATCCAAAAACGCACGTGGTTTTGCGCTCAAGGATGCCGCTGGTTCAAGATCCCTCACAACTTTACAGGGGCCTCAACGCTGGTCTATAACTAATGACCCTCGGGAAAGGGAAGGCGAGACACCTGACAATGCATATCAAGGGAACAGGAAAAATTGGCCACAAAGTGCTACTACCAACGAAGAAGCTCGATCAGTTTGGCCGGAAAGCACCTGATCATGCATGAAAACCTACAAAACCCCTGTGAAGGGCTAAAATGTGCGCTTGTGGGCTGGCAAGTAATCAGGTCGGCTGAGCTGGAAGGCGTATCAGCAGCAATGAGGCAACAGCGATCGGAGGGAAGCGGTGAGGTTTGGCAAAATTCACAATCCGAGTGGAAAAAAGTGCACGAAAGAGGTGGCACTGGCCACCAGCTGCGAGCTGCTGCAGTTGTTTACTTTCCTGAGGATTTCAAGAAAAACAATTCTAGTTAGCTATGGTGAGTGAGACGACTAACGTACGTGGGCATAAGCGGGATCGTAACCTTGACCGCTAGAAGACGGGTAGTCTAATCTGGGGAGGAGGGGAGGGGGGAGCACAGGGTTGACTTGAAGGAAGGTAAGTGAATATGTGAGAGCTACGGGCAGAAGGCCAAGCAAATAACTCGGTAGGAGTTAACCTCACCCTGACTTTCAGATACATTTTTAAAGTTGCATTAATATAGCAGTGCTGAGATTTGCGGTTGCGTAGTCCCAAGTAAACTGTCCATCAATCAGACAGGTCTTAGGCCTCACCCCCTCTAAATCACTGGACATGCATGTAAAGCGTCCATCTGCACAGGGCTTTACTACAGGGGCCAACCTTGGTGCGGGAACTGTAAGTTAGGCCACGGCTACTGATTCCACTACAAGTCGGCCGAAATGGATGGCCCTTTAAGCAATATTAGTATGCCCAGATATGGGCCATCCCAGGCAATGGTAAGGCAGTTAGGCCTCAATAACCAACGATACTTGTGCCCTCTATGTCAATTACCTATTCGACAGTAGTAAAAACACCACTCCCAGTAAAGGCATATTTGTGGAGGGGTTATTTTTGGCTACTCGCCTGGCATATCCTTCGCCCTGTAAGGTGCACGTGATGCGTAGGCGGTAGATGCCAGCTCTGCGTGAGTCCTGTGAACGTACGGCAATGGTCAATGTCATCCCTGTTTCCCTTGTCTGTCGCGATGATTGGCGGGTCAGATAGCCGCACCCTGTCAAACTCTCTGATCAACTGGGCATTCTGCCAGGCAGTGGCGTAAAGCCACTTACGAGGAGATTGACGACAAAATTTTCATATGGCCAGGTCTCTCGTGGCTGCCTTGTCACATGATCGTCACCACCAACCGAGTCACGTCGACAGCAATAAAAGTCAAATTAATACTCCGCATAGACAGCATAGGTTGACATTCGTGGTATGCGTTCTGAATGCCGTCCAACCCAATTGGTGAATCCGGGTTCACTAACACGGGCTGTTTTCACTAGCTCCGGCACTGTGATGGCTCTCGACGTTCGGTAAATTTGCTATGAGCTCACTCGTAAACAATTTCGGTCCTTCCAGAAGTTTAAGTTGCGAGCCGAACTGAGAGAGAGAGAGAGAGAAAGTGGCCGAAAATAGGCAACTTTGACGCGCGCGAGAGCAGTGGTTGTTGGTTCTAGCGCTTTCGCATGAATAGGCATGGAAACAATTTTTTTTCATCTTCCCCCTTCCTGCCGTAGCGGCGAAAGCGGCAACAGTGCGAAAGGGCTTAAAGGTGAGCATTCCTGCCCCTCCCCCTACCGCGTCGCAGTCTTCCTGCCAAACAAATGGGAGTTCTAGGGCATCGCACAATTGATAACATAATGCGGGAAGTTACAGGAATTGCCCGCAGCAGCGTAGGTGACTTGAATACAAACTAACACCGAAGCCCCTCACCCGCGTAACACTGTTATTTTCCGATCTCCATAGGCCAACCATCAGCGAAAGACTATGGCAACATTCAGAAAAGAAGAAGCGAATTCTTAAAATACAGCAGGAAGTAGGAAAATGACTTGTTAATGTTAAGAAATTCCATTTGGGTATTTCGACCATCCATTGTGCGATTTGTCCATCCAGTTTTTTTTGCACTGTCTGCTTCCTTGAAATAGATAATAATACTTGTGAATTTCCAAAGATTCCATGACACAATTAGTAGAACTCTTTTGACTAGCCGCTTCTCACAACCACAGCTCCGCCTCCTTCGGTTCCCTAGGGTAGTGGAAGATGGTAGGTGTTTTCCCTAGGCTAGGTGTGGGAGGAAGGCAACAAACCCTGCGACACAAGTTGGACACGCTTGAGACAATCGAACTCGAACGGTCAGTAGCTACAGTGCGGCAGAAGTTTGGGCAGAGCTCTTGTATATTTGGTCAGTTAGTCTTTTGGTTGAAAACTGTGCATTTGTTTTGCTTTTGATGCTAACCAAATTCCACGTGCCCCGTTACGGTCGTGGGGCAGGGAAATAAATCCTGTTCAATCGAGCCAGTTCCCGAAGTCGCATATACTAGAAGAAGACCGGAATTTTGTTGACAAACTACAGGAAAGGCATTTCATCACTCTGAAAAGGAGCGTACAGGTGATATTTTAACGCAGGGTTACAAGATGAGACAAAGATACATACCGGCCACTTAATAAAGTTGGCGTTGATGTAGTCGGACCCTGGGACATTGGGGTCACCGTCTAGAAGGCGTACGTGGGTAGGGTCGAAGGGCAAGATGTTTTTATATCGGTTCTTGTCCAGATTATACGGTTTTGCCCCTTCCGATCGACTTTTTGCCTTCGTCTGAGGTGAATTAAAAAGCATGAAAAAAAAACAAACTTTAAAGAAGAAACGATTGAAACGGTCTAACAAGCCTCTCGTCATGATCACTAGGTGACTGACACCAAATTAGAGAAAGATGAGCCAAAAGTTGTTGATTTGATATCAAGCAGACTTTTTGCATAAAATTCCTATCTAACCATAATGCTGGAGTACTAAACAGGAAGGCTGTCATAATGTCTATCCCTCACCTGAGGTTGAGTTATCGTTAAATGTGTTTGACGCATTAACGTCCTAGTCGCAAGCATCTGATGTCCAAAGCGCCGCTTCAATAGCATAAGCGGTCTACGCCGGCTCTACCGTTAGTTTGACAGGCTTATACTCTGCATGGGAGAGAGAGAGAAGTAATTATATCCTAAGTGTCCAGGATTATAGACTGGACTTTGAGGTCCCCGGAGAGGACGTCGAAGGAATTAAGGACCCAGCTATTGGCAGAAGGAAACGACAAAATAAACTAAATCATCCTAAAGCATGATTCTCACGCCTCCTGTACTGCAGACGACGCTACTCCCTGGCGTTTGCCAATTGTTTGCGACACTTTTTGGAAACGGTGGAAACAGGCCTACAGATCAAGAACATGTGGTCCTACTGTTTTGTTTTCCACTAAGAAATGAGCGCAGAAAATGAGATGGGAGCAATCACAAAGAAGGGTCACATGAGTTACTTATTTTGAGGTCGATGCTTCTGCACTAGAAATATGCGCGACAATAGCCCCAAAATGGTATGTTGAGGGTCATGATGCACGATTAACTATGGCAGGAGGGGCAAGGTTAACAAAAATAAAAGTTTATTCGGAGTATTTTGCCAAACTTCTGAGTCTGGCAAACTCGGTGTCCTCGGTTGCTGCAGGGTACGAGGACGCTCCACAACTTTAGTACGGTTGCGACTGCAGCCTCACAGCTGGCAAGATCAAGGCGATAGGAAAACTGAGCAAAAAGCACCCGACGAGGGCTGCAATGTTAATTTGTGCCCACATACCGGCTACAAGGTCCTCTGAAGTTCCCTTAGGACAGACCGTTCTCACAGACTGGAACAATGCTTTCACTGGGATGATCCCCAATAAAGACGCAGATCCCAGTGTAAGAAGTCCCGCCTTTTTGGTACTGCCGAACAAGTTTTTCCAGTAGCTCCGCTCGGTCACCGCCTGTACCTCAGTGTGTAAGCAAAGAATCAGCATGGTTGTCGGCCGTGGAGGAGATTTCTTACTGCTTCACCTTTCATCGGACTCCAAACGTTGCGACTGGCACCAAAAGCTAACCCCTGACCGTTTTGTGGATTAAAGCTGTCTATGGGGATTCCTTGTGGCCGACCATACTGCATGATGACATACCACCGAAATTGCTTCTTTTTATTCAGGTTGAATTAGTTATGATGAACGGCCTTGCAAGTAAAAATAAGAGCATATACCACCGGCGCTTCAAGTTTGCAGACCTACTGGCGATGAGACTGGACGCCATGGCTGAGGTAGTTTGGGCCTTAATCTATACGGCAAGACAGGATGGCAAGATCCTATTTCGTGGCCGCACCTGTAGGGGTTAGGCTAGGGCTTGTCTACTGCAGGTACGGCTACAAAATAATATCTGACCGACAGGATCCCCGGCATGGAAGTTTTAGGACGAACCAGAGTCCTCAACAGCTACGGCATGTTGGGGCAACTGAAACTGCACTGGAGCGGCCACTTCGTGATGATGGACGATGGGCGACTAACCAAACGATTCGCCTATTCAGGTGTTGCTACGGCCGCTCGGCGAAAAGGTCAAACACACTGCTACAAGGACACCCTAAAGAATTCTTTTGTGCACCTACAAATCAACCTGAGAAGACATCGCACAGAACTGATTGGTCCAGTGAACAGCAGTGTAGAATGGTGCAGCAATCTATGGAGCCTACCGGACAGACACTACTAAAGCCAGAAGAACGGCTCGAAAGTCTGGAGCGCCCTCCATCCACAACACCAACACACAACCTCTTCCAACATGCCCACACTGCCAAGGAACTTTCCGCACGTGGATTGGCCTCGGCGGAGGTCTCCGGACCCAGGACAACAAAGATCCGGCAGCCGCAACTGCTGCCTCCACAGCCGCCCTCATTGTCGCCCCTGCACCAACCCTCTGCATCTAACGCGTGCCCCACGCATGTATGACAACAAGCAACGACCCGACGCGGATCAGACAACGCACGCCAGGTACCCCCCTTCTTGTCTAATGCAACGTTAGCGCAGTCCGTTTGTGGGGCCAGAGTCTTGCAAATACGATCCCACACGCACGCGGAGGAGTGGTGGGTATCCGTTTCCAATCGGTCCACTGGAAAGGCAGGGAAGCTATTCAGGAGATTACGCTCGATTTGCAGGTTCCCCGAACAAACACCTAAGAGAACGAGACAGATAGGGGGGCGCCAGGTTAGAATAAGGGCAGAAAAGGCGAGTGCCATCTCCACAGTCCGTGAGAAGACGAAGACAACGGGCGTAAGGGGACACTTCTTACCAACAGCGAATGTGTGGACTAAATATGGACTTTAAGTGATTGCATTGTAAGTCAGGGACGTTAACGACTAGGACCTACAATTTAAATGCAATAAGAGTGCTTACTGAATAGTAGCGCAGTACCGAACTTGCGAACCGAGGCACAAGAACATGAAGGAGGGGACACTGCCCGTTTGTTTCCCCTCCACGGTGGACAGCGGGCCTGTGTCTGCAAGGTTCAGCGTTTTCGCAAAGTGTTCCACATATTCGTCTTGACGCTAAAGAATGTGCTACTAACCTACCCAGCGCAGGCCGTGTTGATACAAGCTGAATCCGAAGTGTTCCAGCAGCTGGATGACGGCTTCAACAATCAAGTCCGGGTAGAGAGTCAATCAAGGAGCGTTTTACTGGTTCATACTCCTGTCTGCGGACATTGAGGTAGATTTTACGCAATGTTGTGGAAGCACGATAAGTTGCCCAGACTTCAAGGGCCTATTTCTTTTGTAGTGGCATTCAGGGAGAAGATTGTCCACAAATTTCACGGCCACTTGTTAGATGGATGTAAAATGAAAGGCCGCTGAAGAGTGCCATAAATTCATTTGACTTCAAATTTGGGCTCGTGGGGACATTTCGCGGAGGTTGCTTTCGTTTGGGGTCCTTTGAGCAGGAACGCAAGGCTCCAAACAGTCATTGGGCCAAACTGTACACTGCACACCCTGGTGTCAAATGCCAACATTTGGAGTGTAGTGGCCCGCCCAGTTGCCGACCCACACCGCGCCCATTGGGATCCGCGTCGCCCCCTTTCGTTCTTGTAATATAAAATCCTAGTCAGCGTACGTTGTGGGTCGGGGATGCAGTGGCAAGTTCATTTGGAGGGTTTTCGCCTTGCCAGCCACCTCTGCGCCACCTTCCGCCTCCGGTCTACTTGAATCTCATGACACTGGACCCAGGTGGAGGGGAGTGCGGTATATGCAGCGCAAATCCACTATCACTATAAACTAACTCACACGCAAGTCACCGTCCCCGCTCTGGAGCGCACACGGTGGACATTGTCGGTGGAACTGAAAAAAATCAGGGCGTGGGAGAAAATAACTCCAGTTGTCAGCGCGGGCAAATAGCAACACATGAGCGACGACACTTTGTGCGTTTTGGTTTTTTTTTCACAAGGAGAGCAATTTCAGAGCGCGCGCGCGCACACACACGAAGACACCCACGTGGGCGAGAGCGCGCGCGCACACCCAGGCAGACGGGCGTGGACGTGGCTGTGCCAAGTCGCCATCACGTGTGCCGATAAAAACTGCTTCACTGTTGTCCACCTGGGCTCGCGACGCGGACAAAGTCCCCTTTTACGAAGTCCTACGCTGGCAGCCCGCCAGCGCGCTTTGCGCCCAAAGGGAGGATAACGGGGAGAGTATCCTGATGCTGTGTGGTGATGCGTGCGTGCATGCGCGTCAGACACATTCGGATCCACTGTCATGGCAACCCGTCCAGGTCATCACTTCCCGCATAGGTATACTCACTATCACCATTCCAGTAGCCGGGTAGTGTGTGTGGCACACGTAAACGAGCCCTGCCAGCCATAGCACACAATCTCGTCGCCAGTTACTTTAAAAGCTCGGGCTGTCAACTGATACACGGGGAGGGGAGAGGCCGACACTGCGGGAATCCATCTCCACTATGAGACATCTAACGTGCTATCAGCCGTGACTTGGGGGGTTCTCAATCTACGGAATAACTCCGCCCCTCACATGACTACAGCTGCAACAACTCCCCCTGGACGTGGCCCTTGCTGCATCCGCGTCTATGTGGGACCCGAGCGGCACGTACTATAAGCTGGTATACAAATTGGGGACTAGATCGTGTGTGGCACGCGCAGACGGGCTATCTGGATTTGCCAGTCACTGGGTTCGCTCCCACCTCCGGTCGCCTTGATTTTATCTTGACATCAGAGCAAGGTGGGTGGGGGAAGGGCGGGTGGTAGACGCAGGTAGACTTCCGGGGAACACGCAGTGGAGTTCATCGTTCGGGACGGTAGAACTATCTTATGCGTGTGTGAAAAAGGGGAGGCTCTTCGGGAAAAAGTCGAGTCGTACTTATGAGGTGTCAAGTTGGTGACACTAACCCTGCGTGGAAAGAACTGAATAAGGAAAATCTAGGGTTATCACACCGGCGCGTTTGAGTCATGGGAAATGCTAAAACAGAGCACTCAGATGTGGAAAGGGCGTGAGCAGTTTTATAATTGGCGTCGGAGAGAGCGGTAGAGTTGAGGCTGTGTTGGAGGGGAGGGGATGTCGGATCAGTGAGACTGCTGACGGCCGGATATGCATTAGCGGTCACTGATGTAGGATGGGCGAGGGGGGCCAGTGAAACTTGCGTTCAGACCCTCGGCGTTCAGATCGACATAGAAGTAGATACTGCCTGTGTTGGCGTGCGAAGCCTTGAGAAACTTTCGCCTTGTTTTGTGTTAGTCATGGCGACCACGTCAATATTGTTCAAACTGAAGTGCGCAAAGACGAGCGACAGGGGAGTCAGATGGACGGGCGGCAGTTCCCAGGCGTCGAGTCGTATGGCCATTATGCACGCAGGAGCAAGTAACGAATGGGATGTAATGAAGTCGGTCCGTTGTTCTTTAGCGAATGCATCCTTTACTCGAGGTAATGCTATGCTCTAACGGGTTGATGGCTTGTGGGCGATGAAGTTACCAAGACGACTTGGCTGCTGGGTGATCGTTTTAGAGGTTACATACACATAAGACAGGGCATGGAATTCCTGCGATGCAATTTCTCCGGTGAGGCTGTCATTACTCAGTCCTTGAATGCTCACATTCAGAAACAACAGACTGTCTCCCGCTGCTTACGAGCGAATTTTGAAGCTGAGGTAACACCAAACAACTTCTGATGCAGCCGTTAAACTACACAGTTCTTTGTGGTAACGATGGTGTCAATCGTGCAACGAAGTTACATCAGCAAGGCCTATTGGGGTGCCTATGTGGTACTCTATGTCTACTTGACAGTAGTCCTTGATGCTGAGAGTAACCATGCGGAAAATGCAGTGCGTTGGGGTGCCAAAAGAGTTCTACTGTCAGTGTTGGTATACTCCGATTACCATTGTGGGAAACAAGATACGGAGGTCAAAAAATGGAATGTATTCGTCAGGATTTGAAGGTAATAGGTAATAGGAGGAATACGCGAGACCTGCTGAGTGAGGTCATTCTCTAAGCAGCACAACTCCCGTAGCCGGAGGGCCGTAGCAGATAGTCTAAAAGAGAAGGGCAATTCCACGTTGCCAAAAGGGACGTCATCCAGGTTGTTCTATATGACGTTCCAGCCGTTTTTTAGCATCCACGAACAAGGATCAGCTTGCAGACGGTGTGCCTGCCGGCATATGTCTAGGGCAGCCTTTTCAGCCTCCTTCACCTTGAGGAGGCAAGCACTGCTTCGCTGAACGTTGCTTTGACAGCTCAAACAGCTGATAAATTTCACTGTGGGTCAGGGTGGCCAGAGTTAGTCTGGGTCGTCCATTGTATTGCCGTCGTCCTCCGCAGGACTTTGAGATATGTGGGGGGATAGGGAGTTGGGAGCCTGCCGCTCAATAGTAGAGCGCTGTATTTAACGCTCATTGATCAAAAATCCAGGTTCGTATCCCTGGGTAGCCAAATCTGGTGTTGGGCACGACTGACTGACGACGACTAACAAGCTAGAAACGGTCGTCCTAGTCGCCCTTATAGTTTTTGGTACTCCTTCTTTTGGATGTACTATTTGTCGACATACTACTGCTTGCGAGGACTATAGATTGAATCTACAAGGTCAAAGAGACGAGCACATCTCGTAGCCTGATCGGCAAAAGCCCTGCCGCCGTGGTTAATACTCCCGATCTCAACCGACAGGACAACAGGCCTGTAACTCAACAGCAGATCGTTGTACTTGTAAACGACGGCCTTTTAAACCCTTGCGAAGCCTGAAAACGATGTATTGAAAGATCGTACACCAAATCCTGAGTTACCACAACAAACACCCCCCCCCCCACCATGCCAAATCGCAGCTACATGGAAACTCTCCAAAAAGGCGGAAACACACTGCAGCGAGTCGGGCGACAGTATTTTCGAATTCTGCTACTTCTATCGGCTCTTCGTGCCAGCAAATACCCGCGTTATCGGCGGACTTGGCAAGCAGCTTGGAGCAAACCGAGGCCCAGGGGCAGAACAACCATAGATGTGGCGGGCAATCCTGTTTATGGACAGCGTTCCCGAGGTGACCGGTAGCTATCTAGACTGATGGGAATAGACATTGTTCACAGACCGAGGACAGTCATCTGACATCTAATGAGAACAAAGGTTCGTCTGCCAAGAATTAAAACAAAGAACGCCATTTTTCGGGCTCAGAGTAGCTCCTGCGAAGTTAACTACACTGACGATAACAGCAAACGACTACAGATTCGCATAGGAGAGTATGTCAGGACAGTGGAGAGGATGGATTTGTTGACCTTGCTGGTGGAAAACCATGCAAACCCTGGGCACACGTTCGCTATCCAGAACGTCAAAATTCTGGGCTGAT
>CACRXP010000001.1:410617-429588 GCA_902702965.1 Spirometra erinaceieuropaei
AGGATGTTCAAGTCTCCAAGCGCAACTCAGAGCAAAGTACGTAATGCAAGTGCTTTTAATGTGGTTCTAAAACGTGGTTTTAACGAGGTTCTAAAAGGAGACATAAAGTGTCCTCACAGGGACGGCTTGATGTGAGAGTGGATGCAGTTGCACAACACCAACAGCCGTATTGTTAAGATGTTTCGTGCTGGTAGAAAGAGGTTCAGGTCAAGGCAGAATGTCTACCCTACCTGACAGCTCGCCGCGCTACTCAACAAGAACAACCAGCATCGGGTGTGGAAGGGGCGACTTGCACATAGTTTGAACTGTAGTCAGGGAACTTCACCTTTTCTTGCAAAACCTAACGGCTAGAGGCAAGGTAGAGACGACTGGAGAGGGGCTTTTGCGTAGCAGACGACTAGGCCATAGCTTTTATACTTCACGCACACAAGGATTCCGCAACTGAAACAGACCAGCCTCAACTTGATCGGACTTCCTAATGTTAAGGGTCGTCAAAATGGTCCTCTGTTCCGATGGCCATGTCATCCCCTCAGTTGGCAACCCTATAATTGAAAACCTTCATGGTGCACCATAAGTCAACTCCGCGCCTGATTGGTCAAATTGCGGAAAAGTCCTACAGGATCAACTGCATTTCCCTGTCTGTCCTGGTCAAATGGTAAGGAGATTGATTTAAGCCGACTGGAGGTGCGGTGCGATCGCTGACCGGGCACTTCGTCCCCGCTTCCAGAAGTCGCACGACCGACAGAAAACCAGGCTCCACTTGTCCAATAACCTATTTTTTTCATTCCCCCTGAAGTAAGATGCAACGGTGCTACCTATTTCATGATCGACTTCACACAATTGCGAGGCCGTGTTCATAGTCTCCTATGTCTACTGTCCGGTTACTTTAGGATAAGGTGATGCCATACTAACAGCACAGGTACTAACCAAAGGCCCATACACGCTTATTTCGCCGATATTCTGCCGCTGAATGGCGCAGCTGCGATGGGTTCCGCTCGTCAGTGGGTCCCTCAGCGTTCCCCGTCGGCTTTCTGATAAATTCTCAAATTTATAAATTGTCGCTTTTTAATTTCCTCAGAAATAAACTATGAACTTAGAGTAGATCAGTTTATTCAAGGACTATAGACTCAGGCCGAGATTTTTATTTATGAATATTTAGGCCGACGTCCATCAGCCACAGTGGGCAACCGCGTAATATCTACCAGAAAACAGACGGGGAACGCTGGAGGACCCAGTGACGAACCGAACACCTCGCAGCTGCGCCACGCAGCGGCAGAATATCGGCGAGATGGCCGGTGACCAACGGTTATGACACTGATCCGACCGAAAAGTTTACTTTCGGGAAGTAGTATAGGCGCAGGTTCAATCGTCGAGACAAGGATTTTTTTGCCTGACGTTTTGGGTGGAGTACTTAAGGATGTAACTGCCATCCAAGCACAAACCTACTAAAACAATCAGTTCCTGGACTCATCATCAGTGCGGTAAGGATTAATGCTCTGCAATCGAGGCGTTAATAGATAAGGGTTCAACACTGATGCTGGTGATTGACGTGGAAGCTTTTCGATAACTTGACTCGCCAGTACTGTCACCCGTGCGCTCGCCGTCCGATTAGTTACTTCACCCAGACAATCTTAGCATTGGGATAGAGGGTTCCACTGAGTGCCCCGCAACTTGAGAGATGGTGTTATTCTTCTCACAGACGATATGTGTTTGGTTGTCCGCGCCTCGAGTAGTCTTCTTGTTTCCCCAACGAAGTTACTTGTACACAACAGCCCAAAGTCTGGTAAAAGACCCCAGGAATTTTCGGCAATTGCAATGTCTTTTAATTTCATCATTTTACGCTCAATGGTTGCCTATGATCTGTCAAACACGTTCTGAAACGCTTGCCCCTTGAGAAAATGGGAACACCTGCCCGAGCGGTGGAGCCAAACCACCCACCCACGCCGGATGTCAGTCAGTACAGAACCGCTCCCTCGGAAGGGCTCGCAGTACAAACGCACTCCGTCGGAATCCAACTTAGTAAACAGTTTCCTGAAAACGCCGTCAAAACAGTAAATGAGATGTGCAGCAACTAACAGGCTAGAGTCGTTCGCTATCAGAGTCGACAGAACAAACAGCCACAACAATCAGCACATCAAAAATAGGTCTCGGTGTCAGTTTCTGGTGTCTTGAGAGGTAATGGAATAGCAAGAGAACGGGGCCTGGCTGGTAGTTTATCTATTAATTACTCGGAGAGTTCACGGGTTGGGGATATACGAGCAGAATTCGGAGAAGGAAAGCAACAAAACAGGCAAGTTCTCGAATGCGACTAGCAGGCAGTACCTTCAGACGCGGCTGAACGCCGACATTAAAAATTGGTTACCTATAAACCGCTACATGCCAGCGATACATGGCGAATGTTGTATACCATTCAACAGGGGGCGTAAACCTCTGCCGTCATCTTACTGTGGTCCCGCCCATACCCGCAGTGGAACTGGTAACCACGATTAACTATGAGCCCGCAGAACTACACGAAAGTACGATTGTCTGAATGCGATTCGCGCTGTAATAGTCGTAGTGGCTGTGACCATGGCGACCGACGTCTTGGCTTTGCTGAGACAATTGAATGGTTGTGACTAACACCAGATTTCGGCGCCTAAAAAGAAATCTGCTGACTTGGTATTTAAATGACTAGAGGAACACCGGAGGGATTGGCTGTATTTTTGCAAGTAAGCGCTGGACGAGTGCGACCCTCGACTGTCGTTCATTGCGTGGGATCGATACGGGTAGCGCGAATGATTCAGACAACATTATCGTGAGGATAAGTGTCTGTATCTCACGTTACTCATAGGAGTCACTTCGCCTCAAAAGCCTGATATTCCCAATTTTCGAATCGGTGAAAGTATCAACCATATTCATCAGGACTGCAATGGCCTCAATGTTTTGGTAGAAAATTCCTACACAGCGATGTCCGGTGCGGCTAAACAACGGACGTTATTCCGAAATGTCATAAATGAGGTCTTGTTAATACGCCTAGGTCGAAGCAGATGCCACTCCAAAGACCGGATATCGACCTACACAACCCAGTAGGCGGATGATGCGTAGTGAGCCGGAGCACTGGAGACCGGTCAGATGACACGATTAGTGAGAATCCACTTAGACCGATGCTCGCAGAACGTATTAGCGGAATCAGAACTAGCCTCGCTGTAGGCGACACAAGAAGGCTCTATCTATTTAGTCGGCGGGTGTTGAAGACCAATTCCGCAGTCGGTAAAATCAGCCAAACTGCTAAAAATTTTCCTATGACGTCCCTGATCAAGCTATTGCCGTGCTGGCAACTGCACTTTCCGAGCTGTTCCATTCGTCACCGCGAGATACCCTTGGCATGAGTTCTACTGCGGCTGCCCCGCAAAGTTCGAAAGAATTGGTTAAATTTTTGGTTTGAGCCCCTTGTGAAGACTTTCCAGTACTTAAAAATGGTCTACAAGAGCGGAACTATTCTGTGTTGCCCTCCTCTTCGAAGAATGGAGGAAACAAGGAATGTTGGAACCGCGGAGGCATCAGTTTAATTAAAGTCGCTGCAAATATCTCCTGGGTCAGGCGAGCACGAATGAGGAAAAACCACGTCGCTTTTCGTCCTGATGCAGGCTGCTTCAACTAATTACTCATCCTGCTACGATTCCTAGAGCACCGACATCGTTTTCAGAGGATGACGATGGTCTGTTTTTTGGGTCTCGCAGCAATAGTTCAGGCAGGCCATAATATGAATCCAAAATTCAACAACTCAGCCATAACATACTACAGACTCAAGAGCAAGACATTCGAGGCTTGCAGTGAACAGGGTGAGTACTTCGCCATCAACAGTGCATTCGACAGATTAATGTTTCCATATCAATCCTCCTGCATTATGAGATTGGTTTGATGTTGCCCACATCCCTGTGGGTAGTTCCGAGGGCAGGTTGGGAAGGTGACAGTCCCGTGTTGGACCCTGATTGTGCCGACGGCATCGCCTTGCTTGGAAATCCTTTCAAGAAGCGGTCGCATCCGACAAAACAACCCTTACATGCTTCAAATTCGATCACAAACTAAGCGCTGGGAAAACCCGTGCTTCAGGCGGCCAACTGTCCCTTCTCTTCTTACATGACGAGGGACCTGCGGCGGTTGAATATTGTCCGACTCGTGTCCTCTTTACTACGGACTGGCCAATGTGAAGAGCAAATAAACCATTGAGTACAGCTCGCGCAATTTGCTCAGCCGACTGGAAGTGTCTGTACCCGCCCAAGGGTCCAGCAGAAGACAGATATTTGGGTGCTTGAGAGTACAATCAGAGCCATTATACCCTATGGCCGAGGGATGTGGAGCTTATGCGTTGTGTTAAACAGTTAGTGACTTCAGCGAATACTGCAGATTCCGCTCAGAGTTGGCTTTCCAAATGTCGAATACTGCCGTCGGTATGGAAAACTTCATTCTCACGTTGTAACAACGTGTCCGCTTCTCCGATAGCCTAGTCACGCACTCTGTCGACTCGAGGGTTTCTGCAACGACGACGTTTCTCTAGACTCCTATGTGATTTGGCACCGCAATGTCCAATTAAGGAATTGACAGACGCGGTTAGATCAGGTTGTGCGAGAATGTCAGGACCCGTTGCATTCTGTGTTTGTAAGTAATGCGTCCACTGTACACTTCCTACCGTGCCTAGCTAGCGACTACAGGACATGGACCGCGTCGGTCGGTGTGCCGTGGACTTTGTAGTCAGTTAAAAAAGCATTTGTGCCAGCCATTACAAACGTAAGTACAGTGCCTTGGGCAGATTTTAGTTAACTTAGGTCGCAGGTCTCACGTCTGTCGAAATATTTCTATACACTTCATAAATATGCCGCCCCGTAAATCAAAGACTTAAAGGTGTGCCACTAACTGCCCGTGGAAGTGGTCAAAATGCTACCATTATGGATGACTGCCTAGCATTGTTTACCGATAGAAAATTACGACCCCTGATCGCGTTTGAACGACTGATTGATTCATAGACAAAAAACACATACTTGACTGGTGTTTTTGTTTTAATTTGTATGGTTACTGTCCTTGGATTACGCCTCAACATTCGGCTTTACTAGTGTGACTCCGGGAAAGATTACTTTGGATTCCAAAACCAACTTAGAAAAATGAAATCTACTTCCATTATTCCACGCAAAAGTAATAAAATAACATCCAAAACCCAGCTTTAGGGCACTCACATGTTTACTATTGTTAAAAACAGGCAATTCTTCAGAAATAAGCGTGAACAAATTTTCGGGGACAAAACGAAATGCTACCGGCTGAATTACCATTAGCCGTCACAACTAAGCGGCAAAAATTCCCATATAAGAGTTCAGAAGACAAGTTAGCATACGCCCGCCTTCGAAAAATCCTTATATGGTCAGTAAATTTATACGGTAACAGAAAGAGAAGGGGAATTATGCCCATCTTTCACAAGTGAAAGGTGAAGAATATGGGAGGATAATGAAAATCAGCCTGTATCAACCTAGTCAAGTAATGCGAGTTGATGTGGAGAGTAAGGGTTGGGGTAATACGTGTCGCAGGAGGCAAGGCAGGAAGGTGCAGAAAAGTGAATGCAGTTAGCATGTTAACTGACAATTGGCCATAGTAAATGTGGGGTCTGTATGAAGTTTCCCCGTGTGCACAGGACCGGTTTACGTAAACTGATTAAGGCAGATTCCGCTCTAGCTGGCAGACTTTATTTCTCTGATTTCCCACGCGTCTTAACTAATGCTGTTAACATAAATGAGAATTTATCAGAAGCGAACGTACGCTCGAGAATAAATATTAAATATTCACTGCCTCAACGTAAGTGGAATATCAATGTTGACGCCTAAACGTCGACCATGAATACTAAGAGAGGACACTTTATCAGCAGCCGAAACGGCAGTGGCACATGCTGTTTCACTCATCACGCAACTACATCGTTTTATTTCCAGGTAAAAAGGAGTAGGACTTGTCGTATATACAGCCGACCGACTACGGCCGGCAGGACACAGCAAAGGTGCATGCAATGCAAAGAGACAATGCCTGAATAGGTGACTGAAATCAATAAGCCAAAATGTGAACAATCACAGCTATCGCTATAATTCAGATGAGAACAACTCCTCAAGGACAGAATGAATTCGCACAGGCGCAGAATCACAAACACAAAGCGGGTTAAAGTAAACGTACCAGTATCTAACACAGCTTCGACTTGAACTAACCTGTTTGAGGCAAACAAGACCACCACTTTTCTCGACCATCGGCGTTTGAGTATAGAAATCTATCAGTTCCTTCAACGTTGAAAACTGGTGACCGCCACCCACGTCAAACTTTCCGTCCGACTTGCGACGGATAAGAATGTGTGACACCTGTTCGCCTGTAGCCACCGACAAGACGTAGGACTCAGGTTGGTGAACGGATTCTCGAACCAAATAACTTCCATACTTCCCTTTTTCAAGTAGCAGCTTCTGAGCCTCCTTCCCGGTAATCCGGCCGTGGAACCATCGAGAGCTTCGGGGAGAAAGGGAAACAGACTTTAAAAGAGGAACAGGAGATATACTGCCGTAGTTAAACGAGCTGTCAAAGTCCACGAAGTCCAGTGACATTTAACTCATGGATGTGGACAAAGTTTTGCGAAATGCAGGAAAACAAAGAACTAAAACTCACATGATTACCGATGATTGAAATGTTATAGGCCAAAAAGAAGATGAAATGAACACGACCAATTGATGAAAAAAGGTACGAGACAAAATATACTGAAAATCTTAATTATGCGCGCTGGTTAAGACGAAATTGTTCTACGAATTAATAAACAGAACATACAGAAAATGGAAAACGTAGAATTCAAAGCGGAAAAAGGCCAACAAGAAGTTTCTCTCAAAGGACCTGCTATGAATGTATATTTCCAGAGGGTGGGAGGATTTATCGTTGCAAGTAACTTGAGCGTCTATTAAATACTTACAGTGTACTTTATGGTGATGGGGGCATACGAACAAAAAATAGCCCTATGAAGTAAAACACGCCATATTTCTGGTCTACATCCAAGCGTTGCATTTGAGTCAGTGAACGCGAACTATCAGTGACAAGCTTAGAGGAAAATTTGCGTGTCCAGTTTCAAGAAAACTCGAACGAGTTCAAGTCAATTTATTACACAAATGAATGCAGACGAATAAACGGTACTATGGCGATCTTATAAGGATATGCATCTCTAAATATAGCCAGAAATTCCGTAAACGAAATATGGAAAATTATCATTTACCTCTCAGCAATTGGATCCTGAGAAAACAAGGGATATCTGAGCTCTATAATTGAGCCGTTCTTCTCCTTCAGTTGACCATGATTCTCTCGGTAGTAGTCAACAAGTTCAGACAGTGTTGCGAACTTCTCTCCTCCGTACAGATCAAGAAAATCGTCTGTGTTTTGAATTCTGATATGCGTTACGCAATCTTCACGGCGTACAGAGAGAGTAAAATTGCCAGGATTGCTGTGACTAGGGCGAACGAGGAAACTACCCGGCACCCCTTTGTCCATTAACAACTTTTCCGCTTGCAAACCGCTAAGGTTGTGGTGGAACCACCTACGAGTGACTCAAGTTTAGATGGTTATACCTTCTGCGTTCGGGTCCCATATTAACGAATAAAGAGCAAGAGCGGAATTGTTAGCGATGCGTTGCAGATTTTAATAAGCGGTAAAATCGGATGGGTTCGTCAACCAGACCAGTGGTTCAGAGTGAAAGACGGGTAACAAGCAGTCGACTCGTAAGATATTTGGACCTCTACCCCCTTGACGATAATCTTATGAAATTTTCTGCGTAGAACATCCAGAAATTACGCCGATGCAATGCAGCTTCAATTTTCCGTCACTTATCTACATAACTTTATCGTCAGATAAAAGGACGCGAACACCCGAAAAATCAAATTATTCAACCAGGACACCAAGCTTTCAAAGACGCCTGTTAAAAAGAGAAACAAGAGAGACTGCTGTTAAAAATCTATGGTTTTTGCACAGTTTCCTGTAGCAACCGCTAAGTCATTCTATATGCTTGTGGAATAAAAACTTTGTTAAAGATAGAAAGACGCCCAGGGACAATAAATGAAGGGTGCGGTGTCAGCAACTATTGCAAAAGATGCAGTACAGATATGACAAGGTAAGACAAAAAAAGGGACTAAAAGGTAAAATTAATATGCAAACGGACGCATGAAGTCAGGAAACGCAGGAATAACTGACTTCTTCAGCATAGTTCACTATGCAGTGCTTCCCATTTCGGTGACAGCATTTTCACTTGAGTTTATTACGAGGTGCCTTAATAAATCAAAACGTCAGGGAGCAAAAACTTTATTGAATAAGTGAACTAGGACGTTCTGGCTATAACGATCGCTTAATAAAAAGTTGGGAGATGGAGATTTCATCACTGACTTTATGTACTAAATATCCACTTCCCACTTCACCCTTGCAATACTTGATTTCTCCCGAACTGACTCCTTATAGAAACCTAAAGTCCAGTCCCCGGCGAGACCAAAGAGAACGACGCCCGATCATAAGATAGGCACTCCCGGGTTCCCCACAGTGGGTGCAGTTGAAGTTCCTGAATGCATGCCTGCATTTTGGCATTGGTCTTTTCTGTGTTCTCAGCGGTTCTCTGTAAAGTTCTTTCCTATTGGTATATTTGACTTTATTTTCGTTTTCGTTTTCTTCAATGCAGTGTCAGTCACGCCGATAGCTCTTATCACACCCGAGTATGTTTCGCCCTTTTTAAACTTGCATGAATATTATGCAGGATAGATTTACATCGCGAATGACACTAACTCAGACAGACTATTAAGAATACCGTTCTACTAGTAGTGGGTTTGGCTCAGTGCCCTATTTACCCTAATAGAACATGCCTCCGTCCTAAGGTATGGACACAACCGGGATTAACGAGACCATGCACCAGTCTGCGATATCGCTCGTTTTTTATTTTTGGCACAAGTGAATAATGATCATGAATGGTTTTGCAGTACAGGGAGTTGGGGAAGGGGGGTGAGGAATTTAATCGTGCGGGCTGTTTTGCAAGAATAGTCTCACACTAGATGCTAGGTTGGCTAGAGCGCAGTTGGTAGCCATGCCCCATGTTACCGGTGGCTGGGGGGTTTGCCTACTGGAACCATAGTTACATTTGACCCCATTTGGCTTCCGTTTTACGTTTGAGGTTAGAATTAGGGTATCGGTAACAGGTTTCCAGTTTTCGGGTTAGGGTTATGCTTTAGGCTTAGGTTTCCGGGTTCCGGTTAGGGCTTGAGCGTACGAGTATGTTTCGGTATAAAGGTTAGGATTTTCAGTTACGACAATGTCTAAAGGCTACTGTTACGCTTACGATTTCGGTTAGGGCTAGGGTTGACGTTGGGATTAACGGTTAACGTTTAAGGTTGAGGTTAGGGTTACGGTTGCCGTCCGCTTCCCCATTCCTGGCTATCATCTGCGATCTTACCGCTAGGTTCTAATCCATGGAAACGAGGGTGCGGTCAGCGAAACGCTGCGAATTAGGGCAAGCCTTGGGCCGAGCAGTTTGTGTGACAGTGAGACAACAGTGTCTCAATGAGTTCTCCATCCGTCATGCCGATTGACGTGACATTCAGTTTATTACGGATATCAAACCAACGTGCCTGTCGTCCGTCTAATGAGGCAACAAACAAAGCTGTCAGGAGAGGTAACATTTATCACCTACGGGTGAATTTATTCGCAGTAAAACAGGCTTGCAGATAGCTACGGCCTCATTTTCCAGCCTAATCCTTTTCGTCTAGCGCAACGGTGGTAAAAATAGGTTTGTTTGTCAGTCATTAATAATGACGGACACCAGTGACTAGTCTGTCCGTGTTACATACCGGCTTGTCCTCACTTCACCTAAACCAGTCAGCAGTAAATGGTCCCGAATGTCACAGAAGGAGTGGAGGCCATAACTACCACAACGTTGCTTGTACTTGATACGGCTGCGATCATGCCTGATCTAGCCGGCCTCGATGATGTCCCGAATTGTACCTCTCCACGCGTGACGATCCGCGGCAGCAGATCTAGACAGCTCAACCCATTCCCTTCGCCAACGACGGAGACCGAATACCGAAGGTCCAAGAACCACCTCCATGTCTTGACGGACAGTGTCGAGCCAGGTTTTGAACTGACCCCCTCTTCGACGCCTCCAATGGGGCAACGGTGCCGGATCGAGGGCAGTAACACTGAGCTCCTGAGGTGGACGACGAAGAACATGCCCGAACCACCTCAGTCGTCTTTCTTGGATGGCCTGAGTTATCCTCGCGATGTTGTCGCAGCGAGCGCGGACTATATCATTTGAGACGAAGTCGGTTAACTTCACTCGAAGGATGATCCTCAAGCAGTGGTGGTCAAATACCTCCAGTTTTCGCTCGTCCTCCACGCGCAAAGCCCAGCATTCACAACCGTAGAGAAGGACAGACCGGACAGATGCACGGTACACGTGAATCTTAGTGGCGATGGAGAGGTCACGTCGGTTCCACAGGCAGTTCCGAAGGCTTGAAAAAACCCAGCGGGCAGCATCGATTCAGGAGACAATGTCGTCCTTACTCTGTCCATTAGGCAGCAGCCTCGCCCCGAGGTATTTAAAACTGTCCACTTCTTCAAGTTGACAGCCATCAATCCCCAGGGGTACCTTCTCCTGGTCAGGGATGCAGCTTGAGAATGCTTTAGTCTTCCCAGCGTTTATGGACAAACCGACTGATTTAGCGACCTCGTTCACCCGTGACACCATAGACTGCAGATCACCAAAACCTTAGGCAAGTAAGGCGATATCATCGGCATAGTCGAGATCAGTCAGTCGATGTCCGGGTGCAAATTCAACGCCGTCACTGTCGCGTAGGGCCCTCCCGAGTATCCAGTCAATAGCGTAGTTGAACAGTATGGGTGACAGGATACAACCCTGTCGGACGCCAGACCGAATACCGAACGGTTGGGAAAGATTGTTACGGACCAGGACTCTCACAGTAGTGGAGCGATAGTAGGCCTTGATCATGGTGATGATTTTTGCCGATACACCATCTAGCGCCATTATCCGCCACAGAACGCAGCAGCAAAGTCAACGAAGCAGACGGCCGTCGGTTGTTGATAGCTATGGCGAAATTCGAGAATGCGCCTCAGTGTGAACATCTGATCTGCGCATCCACGTCCAGCACGAAATCCGGCTTGGTTGGGCCTCGTCCTTGAGTCACGCACAGCCTGGAATCGCCTGAGTAGGACAATAGCGAAGATTTTCGCAGCAACGTCGATGAGACTTATGCCGCGGTAGTTCTCGCATCTCGTCTTATCTCCCTTCTTGAGGATAGGTACAAGGATGCCTAAGCCCCAGTCATCAGGAACAACTTCGTCTCTCCACGCTCGTTCAATCAGCTCATGGAGCCAGGGCGCCAGAGTGTCGGCACAAGACTTAAAGATTTCAGCGGGTATACCGTCCTCTCCGGGTGCCTTATTGTTGCGCAACTTTCGTATGGCATCGGCGACTTCTTCCTCGGAGGGGGGATCGCATGCCACTGCATAGGTAGGAGAGAGAAGAAACTCCGCTGATGAGGAGAACAAGGGCGATGTAGGTTGGGTATCGAAGTTGAGATGGTGCTCAAAGTGCTCACGCCAGCGCTTGACTTTGGCCGAGTTGTCAGCAATGAAGCCGCCGTTCACATCGCGAACAGAGTCACTCAGTGTAGAGGGCTTACCGCTTACTTGGCGGATCAGACGGCAGAGCTTTCGAGTGCCACCAACGTTCGAGGCCTGTTCCATGGAAGTCGCTATTTCAGCCCAATATTGCTTCCGGTCATCCCTGGCCGATTTTGCCGTCATCTTCCGAAGTAGGCGGAAGTAGTCATCGTTGCGGGACCTGGCTCTAGCCGTCTGAGCAGACAACTTCAGGGTTCTTCCGCTGATCCAGTCACTGCGGCGTCGCTGGGTGTATCCAAGGATTTTCTCAGCTGCCCCATAGACTGAGGTCTTCAGTGACGACCACTGGTTAGTGACTTCTCCGTCGGCTCGGGTCGTAAAACAGGTCCGGATTTCTCTGCTTAGGGCCTCGGCAGTGCTGGCTTGCCGGATTTTTGCGACATCGAGGCGTCTAGGACGTGGCATATTTGGCGCGGATGAGAGATGAACTTTCAAGCGTGTATGGACGAGGACATGGTCCAACCCATGGGCGGTACCAGTCTAGGCACCACGCATCGATCTGCTATCGTGAACCCAGCTGCGGAGCCTTGAGCTGACTAGTATGTAGTCAATCTGACTGGCCGTACGACCGTCGTTTGAATGCCAGGTCAGTAGATGTTTTTTTGCAATGCTGGAAACATGTGTTGGTGACAAGCAGTCGGTTTCGATCAGCAAAGTTCAGCAATCTCTCACCGTTTTCACATCGGGAACCAAGCCCAAAGCGGCCAAGAAGATGACTGGTTGTGAGGTCTCCAGGTCCAGTTCGACCATTCCAATCGCCAGCAACAATCAGCAGATCGTGGCGAGGAAGTCTTTCAACTAGCGCTTGCAACTGAGAGTAAAACGCCTCTTTATCGTGCTGTTCGGCAGCCGAAGTTGGTGCGTACACAGCGACGATGGAGATGTTCGTGAAGTGACCCTTCAGTCGCACATAGGCTATCCGGTCATTGACTGGTTCCCAAGCAAGTAGCGCGAGGTCCGCTTGTTGTGATAGGGCGATCGCCACACCGTGTCGACGAGAGGAATCGCGGGAGCCGCTGTGGTACAGGGTGAAGTGTGATTCGCCTTACGGGATCTTTATTTCACGGGAGCCTGAGTCAGGAAGTCGTACCTCAGACAGACAGCAGACATCCACGTTGTACTGGTGAAGGCTGCGTGCGGTCAGACTTTGGGTACCAGGGTCCAGGAACGTTCGTACATTCCAGCATCCAATACCGAGAGTCCGTCCACGATTGAGTAGTCCAGCTCGCATACTATTCGCCTTCACCACTGGACCAGGGTTGCGGAGCGCGCGGTTCCCGCGGACGCCGTAGCATGGGTCGTAGTACTGTAATCGGACATGTTTCATGAGGTTTCTCGGGAATTTCGAATACGGGCGGGTCCCCAACAGCCGCTCGGATGGTTTGTTCGAGGTTGTCTCCTCTAGCGCTTCGGCTTAAAAACTTAACCACAAAGCAGCGGTGACAAGCAAGCTTATTTAGTGGCGGTTGACGGTCGCCATGCCACAATGCCGTCATTGGGTTTTGCGGCATTTTATAAGGCTTTCAGCGTGCCAGACTTCAGCCGACCGCACCCTGGTAGCAATGTCGCTGCTGGTCCGCGACTGCTTATTCGTCAGACCTGGGTCTGCCTATTTCGCAGCTAACCTTCACTGAAGGTCGTCCCACTATCCGCCACCTGTGGACGCGCCGGGTAGCCAGCAGCTAGGCTAACGGGCAACCCGTCTTCGTAGAGAAGACATTAAATACTGGCGCTTGTTCTAGGGGAGAACTGAGGTACGCCCTCAGCCGACAATCTTCAAAACCAAATTATACGTAACGATAGATTAAATGAAAGTTGATTGCTTATCAGGAAATTAGCCTAGAATATCCGTGCTGGATGGACCAAATTTTCTCTTCCACTTCTATACCAGTAACGATTACGAGTGCCGTGTTATGAACTTGCCGCCAGCCTCGATGATTGCTCCTGCAACAACTCTTCAAGAAAATCCCTAACTGATAACGCAGCATTAACAGCGGCATGAGAGATGAGTATTGGCATATTTTAACAGCATATTTAGGTCGGACAGGGAGCCTATATGAATATTCAATGCTGGACTAAAATCTGACCAATTATACAGTGGCCTTGAGTGGATAGCATGCCGACTGAACTCCTGGCTTGTTTGTCTGGTCGGATTGACCCCTCCGTTCTGTCCGTATCTGGCTCGACATCAGCGCGCGCAGGGCATGTGAATAAATCGGTCGGCGGCCGCGGACGAGTCCAAAGAACGGCATGCGAACGAGTCTGTTATAGCCGCTCCTCCCACTTTTCCGCACTATGCGTTTGTATGACCTGCGTGAGCTGGCTTTATGAAAAATATTTTAACAGTTCTCATGGGTGTACAGCCACTACCGAGTAGTCTGTGAGGAACCCAGTTATCCAGGTATATTTACTCAAGAGGACGAGCATTGTGAATATGCGTCAGGGCCCGAAGAAATGGTTCCCCTGTAGTTTTTTGATGGGTTATCAGGTGCCAAATCAGGCGATTAGTAATTAGAGTGACTAATAAGAGCGATGACATGTGAGCATTATGTTTAAAGACTGTCCTACGTCCTGGTGACATCCGCATTGGGGAATACCTCTTCGTCTGGAAAAAAAGCAATGAGTGAAACATCATGGTATGGAGAACGCCGTTTGGAAGGGCACTTCCAGTAATAGCGGTGCTTTCCCGTTTGCCGCGTCGGTCGATCTATTTTACATAGCGTTGCATCAGAAGGTGTTTAACAAAGACAGTCCAGATTCCCGCCCGAGTCAATGCCTAGGGAATACTAGCAATGATCGTGTGCTTGTAGTGTTTGTTCGTCTTACTGTCATCTGTTCGGATTCCTCCGAAATAGCTGTTCGAATTTTGACGACTGTTCGCCGTGCCAGCCGGTACTGGATCGATATTTCGCTTTCTCATGGCTGCTTTAGAAGCACTTATGGGACGCACTTCCGTAATTTTTATATCGACACTTTTTATCCTTGCCCACAAGAACCTGCTGCATGACACGGACTCAACCTTAACTCATACAGTGAGGCCGCTCCACCCTGGTTCAATCTGGTTCACATTGACATATATGCGTAAAATGTCAGTCGTCTCCAATGTTCGGTGGTAGGAATTCGTCCCTGCTACCTAATTTATAATTTCATTCGGAAGCGGTTTAAATGGAAACGGTTAAACCTTCTCGTTTTATTCGGCGATTGTTCTCGCCGCATGACAGCTTGGTCTGGATGACAGGCTTGTGGATCTCGACTTTCTGGCTGTGAATCGCACCACGGTAATTCTTGTACACCTTGGCTGACGACACATGAATGCGTATATGAGTGTACATGGACAGAGTCATCTGGGGATCTGCCCGCAACCTTAAAAAAACTGAGGGTGCTTGGGTTGCAGTCTCACGCTGATGAAACAATATTGCATAAAATATTACCCTACTGATAACATACTAGTAACCTGCTTATTTGAGCTGGAATATGATGTGTGTCATTTTTAATTGAGTCATCAACGGCATCGTTTATCATCCTAAATACACGATAAAACACTAAAACTAGGCCTTTTGCGGCACACATAGAGGGATCTTCAGACTTGTTTGCCAATGCGTCAGATTTCATTATCGACTAACTGAGTGACTCGGGAGGAATAGTGAGTCCGACACCAAGAAACCCATCTACTTGACAAATCAGTACGTTTCGTTTTATAACAAGGGGAAGCCGCTTGAATTTCTCACGACCCGCTTAAAGTTATGGCCTCGAAGGCTAAAACTGGACAAGTTAACTCGGTCCCCATGGGAGTATTTTGAAACTACTGGATGACGGAGAGTCAGGGTACACCTGAAGTTTCTTGCGACAGCATGTTTACGACGGGCGCTGAGTATTGTTTGCTCAGTTCGATAGTTTACGTCCATGTCTAGTAAAAACTTCAGTTTGGTGTCCAGCCGAATTTTAGGCGTAGGAGGCAGCGGAAGTTAGGATAAGTACTTGGACCTGGTTTCACTTACTGTGTTGCATAAAGTCTTTCGACGTAAGTTCGCTGTCCATTGTGTGTCCCATAAGGCCGTCAAACAATTGCTTGATTATCAATTTTAACAGTCACAAGTGTAAAATTTTTCTTTTAGTTTGCATAACACATCTTGCTTTATGGTGCCAATGGTATGCGTTAGATCAGTGAGAGGAGTTGTATGTGGGCTGATTATGATTCCCTGAAAATTCTTGAGCGGTTGCGAACTGAGAAAAGCATATGAGCCGTCTGCCGATTTATCTGAGAAGCATACAGACTTTCTGGAAAAAATTTCTCAAACGGTTAGCCTCGGATGATTTGCCAATACTTGGGAGAGGACTTACAAACAATGCCGGTAATGGAGATCCTGGTGACTGTTGAAGATTTTTCTGTTTCCCTTGCGTCTGTAGGGGCGCGTAGTAGCTGGTTCCCTGATACCTTTCGGGATTTGACCTTACCATCTCAGTCGCTGCTCCCGAGTTTAGCTCCATCGTTACATTCTTCCCCTTATTTCTTTCCCTGTGATTTTATTTGGAGGAGCAGACCGCGTTCGGTCTAGCATTTAAACACATTTCCGACATCTTGGCGTATGAGCGCGTAATTCAGCATTTACTACTGTTGGTGTGATTACAAGCCTCTGGTTAGGATACGTTATCTGTAACACCTTCCCGAGGACTGATAGGTATTGTCTTCCTAAATCGTGTTGCCTGAAAATACCAGGCGACTGTCACGTTCTATTATATGTCAAAGCAGTGGCCTAGGGGATCTACGAGCCGAATTAGCCCGGGTCGTCTATATGCTTTCTTGTCACCTTGTCTTGGGATGCATTGGGGGGGGGGGGAAATGTAACGTGAGGAACGGTTTCTGAATGACTAAAATGCCTCTATACAGGCATCATACAAGGCGCTGGACCTAGTGGAACCCTGCGGTCCATCCTTATTACTTTTAAGCCTATCAGGCGAAGCGGCAGCTGGGGTGTGGCCTCTCGACCGGGGAAACATTCCTGAAGCTATATTTAGGCAGCGTGAATCAGGTGGGCGTCGAGCGGATTAGCTACTATTTGCCTCGAGAACAGAACCGTTAAGAGCTATTTTTGCAAGTTGAAAAATAGGTGGGCTAACCTATAAAATCTCAACAGAAATTCAGAAATACGTTTCCGTTTCGAAAAGAGCAATTAAGTAGGGTTGTAAAACCAACCATTGTATAGCATAATTCTATAATAATTCAGTTACCCCAAGACGCCGGCTTTCAAAGAAACTTCCTATCGGCTGAATCCAAAAGCCGTACTCCGTAGAAAGTGACTACTTATGTAGCATGTATTTTTTCATTAATTTTCGATGCCCTTGAAAATTCAATTATTTTTTCATGGAAAACATGCATAAAAATATTCATTCTTTTGCTCACCCAGGAGAAAATTACGTGTACTTTCAAGTTTATACTCGAAGACAGGGTATAATTCGCTTTTAAAACAGTTTCTAATTGTGAGATTTTTTAATACCGTGAAATGGCCCTTCATGAAACGTCATGTCTCTGCATTTACCAATATGGTTTGTAAACTTAACAATGGGACTCAAATCCAATGCTTAGTTTTATAAACTTTAGATGGTCCCGCTTGCGTATCGTAGAGAAATATATGGTTTTCGGTACGCGGAAATTATACGGCTTGTAGTTGGGGAACCCTGAATGCAAGTGTAACGGCAGGTCGCGTTCAAAATTATTCGGGAATTGGAAAAGTTTTATAAAACCACATTTTACCCTTCCTTTGAGCATAAAATTGAAAGTACACGTAATGTTCTACCGAATAAGTAAAAGAAAGAATATTTTTATGCATGCTTTCCATGAAAAAATAATTGAATTTTCAAGGGCATCGAAAATTAATGAAAAAATACATGCTACATAAGTAGCCGCTTTTTAAGGAGTACGGCTTTTGGATTCAGCCGATAGGAAGTTTTTTTTGAAAGCCGACGTCTTGGGATAACTAAATTATTATAGAATTATGCTGCACAATGATTGGTATCACAGCCCAACTTCATTAATCTTTTTGAAACGGAAACGCATTTCGGTTTTTCTGTTGAGATTTCATGAGTTAGCCCACTTACTGTACTTCCTTACACGAAAACCCTACACGTTCATCAATCCAAGGGGATGGCTGAAAAGAATTAAAGTAATAAAATCAGCAAAATTAACGATAGCCACTGGGGCGATCAATCTGGGAAGCTGTTTGTTTGTCCAATTTACGTCATTAATAAATTTTTTACTGTGTCGCTTTTTTGAATTACCAGTATGGGGGATCTGTATCTACTCACCCGATTACAATTGCTTATGTGGCGTTTGAAATTGTGAAAGGAGAGGTTCTGTTGTAGTTATTTCTTGGTTTAAGGGTTAATTTGTGGGTTTTTAGTAGATCAGAATAATGCATTCAACCTAACTGTAAAAAGACCTGGCGGAATGGTGGGATTCGAACCCACGACCGAGTACAGCCAGCACTTTAACTACCTCAGCTACGAGGTCCCGACCGGTATCTGTGAGTTTGTTCACATTTGGCTCAAGTCACCCGCCCAGTCTTCTACAGCATATGGAGTCCACCAATTTTGATACAATGAGATGGCCACTTTAGCAGAATTTCCTTATCAATCAACCCAGAATTTACTGGATGACTGCCAGGTCAGGCTAATGTTTAGGAAATCCTTTTTGGGCAGTCAGCTTACGGTATCATATTTGGCGGATTTTATACATCAGAGTTTTTTTATTCTAACCAAATTTTTACACTTACATCGGACATTTTACATCCTCGAAGAAGAGGGAAATCGTCTTCGGTCTTGATTTCAATTAGTACTGTTCAGTTGGCAAAATAATCAGGTAATTAGTAGACTGAAGTAAAACCGACAGACTGAATAAGACATCTTTTATTGATTGTGATCGATGTCCACCTCTTTTTGCTAGCCAAGCATGATGACAGTCTCCAGCACGAAGTTGATGCAGTTGATCGCATCCAGCAGAACATGAAGTAGAAGACTGTCAACTAGACTCACATCAAAATGCCAGATTTGAAACGTAGTGGACTTGGAGTTTTGGATGAGTCAGAAATGGCTGTAAACAATCCTTACCTCTCCAGCAATGGGTTCGATGCCACCGAAACCGCCTAGTTCTTCACAACTGGTTCAAATGCGTGGTGTGAAGCTTGGCTAAAGACGCGTAAATGCAGATCAGGAGTTATGAAATATAAGACTTTATTTCAGGAATACTAAAAAGGACTCTTAATTTT
>CACRXP010000001.1:472086-490750 GCA_902702965.1 Spirometra erinaceieuropaei
TAGCCAATCATATACAGAAAACTCTATTTTTTACCTGGTTCTCGGTTCTCAAATCCAAGAGTGTTTGTCGACTCGGAATACCATTTTATGCACTGATTTCTTTTTTAGCCCCCGAGGAGCACACATCAGATCGGCCGTCATGGGAAAAAGTGATCAAACTTATGAAGCATGACATGAGGCCCGTAGACAGTTTCAACTTCGAACGTACTGGATGCATTAATCAACAGATAGGCGGCAATGAATCTTTATCACTAGTATGTCAAGTGCCCGTAACCTATCGGAACACTTCGTATTGACCCAACCGTGGAAACCTCAGCGCCTCGGTGGGACTCGAACCCAAGGCAGCAAGGGAAAGGTTGTGGTACAGCCAACGGTCTAGCCGCCTGAGCTACGAGGCCCCACCGGACGACGCGAGTTTAATCACATTTGGATCAAGTTTACCAGCCCAACCTACTGCAAGGTCTGAAATCCACCAAATCTGATACAGTAAGCTGACTGTCCAAGCGGAATTTCCTAAGAAATCTATGAATTACGTGAGCCTGGTAGTCATCTGGTGAGTTCTAGGCGGATTACATAGAGAATCTTGTTTGGGTAGTCGGCCTACTGTATCAGATTTGGTGAATTCCAGACTTTGCAGTAGGTTGGGCGGGTAACTTGACCCAATTATTATTAAACTCACGTCTCTCGGTGAGGCCTCATAGCTCATGTGACTTGAGCGTTGGCTGTCCTTAAGCCTCCCTTACTGTCTGAGGTTCGAATCCCGCCGAGGCACCTAGGGCTTTACAGCTGGGTCAGTAATTATTCAAAAACCCTGCCAAAACATCTATGAACTATTGGAATATACCACAGCAGGTCCTATCCGCAGCGGGTTAAGACAGCGAAAATCCATCAACACGGTTTTCATGCAGATCCTAGAATTTGCACGGCACAAAACGAGTAGTATGCGTCATTTCCTTGACCTGCTTATGCGTGCACACTTTGCCCTTTTTTCTCTGCAATACGTGGACTTTAATATTCTGCCTACTGATTCCACTTTGGGTAATTCTTGCCTGGATTGTTGTTAAAAGGCCCTCCTTTAGAGGCTGGCGCTTTTTAAGAATCCCAAAGTTCGCAGCAACAAACTGCGCTCAGCAGCTAACCATGAAATTAGTAGTATGTTTGTGGGGCCTTGACGCACTGCTTCTCAGGAGGTGCAGGCTACACAAACCTATACATCGTGTCTATATTCCTCGTGGATGCATTGATAATTTACCCCATTTAAAGATCGTGCTAACACTTTCTGTAACAGAGTATGCGTAGAAAAATAATACGCAACTCAAGTTTGTATCATTTCTTACGGTGCGTCGCTTCATTACATATAGTTATACTTAAGCTATTAGATATCAAAAAATACAACTTTGACGGCTGTGGAGGCATATTTTGAAGAATTATGAACAAACTGTCTAAGTAGGGACGTTTTGTGAACGTTTCGCTATATCAAAACACTCTTCGAATCCCCATGACCGCGAACCTTGAACAACAGAGAAACTCATTTGGAATTGGGAAATGGAAAGGTGGGTTTATTAATTAGCTGACGCTTCACGCAAATTTGAGGTGGTGTCAAGTGCAACGCCAACCTAGTATGCAATTTACTGGAAAAAGGTTCTAGTTATGCAGGTTGTTTAGCTCTTTAAGGCATCAAAGAAAAGAGAACTTGGAGTAGACTTTTATGATGGGGTAGCATCAGATATCCTTAATATCACTCTCGCTGCACCTGCTTCTTATGTAATTCCGAAAAAGTTTAGAACAACCGCTAAGATTACACGTTTTCGTAGATTTTCGATGTGTGCTCAGAAAGTTGATTTAAAAAATCCTGAAACCACGCACCTGGAGGTCATCTAGTGAATTGGCTGAGACCTCGGCTTCGATCATGCGGTGTACCCAAAACGCGAATTAGGTGCTCTTATCACTATCTTACCGCAATTTTGGCAGGCACTGTGCCCGTTGAGCCAAAGAGGGTTGATCAGCAAAGCAAATGACGTGGGGGAAATGTTCGCACGACAAATAAGCGTAAGAATCATGTTTCAGGCTCCAAACTATGCATCCCTATGCGCAGGAAGAAACGTCCTATTGGCCTCAAAACTTCTCAGCAGAAGTGCAGACCCACAATTCGAATATGAAACAGTCACGTCTGTTTATTCTGTCTTAATGGGTCCGAGGAAGATCATTTTTGGGCGCATTTTGCAAGCTTGCATCGGAATTAGCTCCAGGATGTAGCCACGTCCAAAGTATTTTATGAGCACTAGATGGCATGCGTTATGAGTGCCCAGTCTATAATTTCCCGTCCAGCTTAATGTATAAATTCTTGTCCAGACGGGTTTTAATTGTTCTTCGGATAAATGGCTTTCGCATAACGCCTCCAGCATGTCTGTAAAATCTTCCATCCCCGCTCAGTAAAGTGCAGCGGGTAAAACACAATGTCCTCACTGACTTTGCGTTCTGCCCCCTGTCTTTCAATTTTACTGGCAGCTGTATGCTTATGTTCACCAGCCAGTTTCTTTAAATACCACTGTTTCTGAGTTATACGTCACTTCACTCAAATAAACAAACGCAGGGGGAGATAATTCACACAGTGGTCGAGCGTTTGAATGTTTATACGAGGGGACTGGGGAGTTCAGACACTGCTATCCGTCGACCTTTTAATACTGTCATCTCCTCTTTGCTTGTTTATCACCGTCATGTGTGTCTGCAAAAGAGAACTATGCTTCGAAAGACACATCGGTGAACACGCATCAACTTCGACAATTTTTCAGCGGATTAATGTAATAAGAAAGTGGGATGGAGGCATCAGTTATGCCACGCAGTCCTGCTCTGTCGCCGTAAAAGGGTGCACAAAGACCCCCTTAGTTATCACTGACAGAATTCAATTATCAGATTGTCTGCATGCAGCCTTGAGAAAGACAACTGCTCCAGTGTCTTCGCAGTGCTAAACTATGCGTGTTTCTCTCTCTGAACTCGACTGACTACAGTCTCCCTTGGTAAATTTTGACTTAGACTCAAATTCCCAATTTTTGCTAATTTTTGGCGGTTCATCTTCTGAGTACACATAATAGTTGCCACCTTTTAGTTAATATCTGGCTACTACTTTACCAAAGGTGGATTGGGGCACTGGATAGGGAGGCTTTTCCAAAATTTTTCCCAAAACTTCTTTATATTAAGGAGTTATGGAATACAGCGATTAAACTCGCTGAAAAGATATTCATTGGAAATGAGTTTGTGTACGGTTCCATTTCTTACAAAAAAGTTACACTAACCTGGATATTTGCGTTTACGTCACTGCACACATGACTTGGTTTATTTACGCCCATGGACCCTTCAGCGTGGAGACTTCATCATCGGCAAGCCTGCATTGAATCACTGACGCATAGCGACGATATCGCTTAGTGCAGTATGCACCCTATTCTCCGTTCTTGCGTAAATCCTACACAGCAAAAGGTTTACCTCTTAGTAACCGCGATAAGAGTTCTACTCACGCCTACAATGCTTGTCATGAGACCACATGCTTCAGCCTTCGGCGAAGCCTTCTTAGGCCGCTTGGGGACAGTAAGCAACCAAATCTAAGAGCCGCAATAAGTCAGGTCACAGCTTCCAGAACATACTTCCTTCAATACAAACGTATTATGAATTAGTTTTCACGGCGTAGACAAGGTAGTCACGTTAGCCACTTGCTTTGAATTCCCAACAAATACGTTATTTGGTAGAGAGGGGCGCTCACCGATCGTTTCTACGGGACTCACTCGTTCCGCTGTGCCTTCCGGCCTTCTTTCGAGCCCAACCAGCAGCTTCTCGCCGGCGCATGATACATAGGCAGAATAGCATTACCGACATAGACAAGGGAGACTTGAATAGACATTTATGGCTTATTAGCCGTCGTCAGTCAGGCATACCCCACCTCGAAGTGTGAAACACCTGGGGCTCGAGCTCGCGACCTGTTTGTTAGAAGTCCACGCCTCTAACCACTCAGCCACGGGCTCGTTGTCCTGTCGATTTCGATCGGGAATATACAATGGTGGAGGGGCGCTCACCACCAGTCTCCCTTGTCTTTATCGGTAATAACATTCTGCCTATATCATGCGCCGCTGTGCGGCTGCTGTTTGGGTTCTAGAAAGAGCC
Source organism: Spirometra erinaceieuropaei (assembly GCA_902702965.1). Classification (NCBI taxonomy): domain Eukaryota; kingdom Metazoa; phylum Platyhelminthes; class Cestoda; order Diphyllobothriidea; family Diphyllobothriidae; genus Spirometra; species Spirometra erinaceieuropaei. Next base: position 476,239 of record CACRXP010000001.1, read on the forward strand.
CTAAGGCACAACGGAACGAGTGAGTTCCGTAGGAACGACCAGTGAGCGCTCCCTCTGTCATTGTATATTCCCGATCGAAACTGATAGGACAATAAGCCCGTAACTCAGTGATCAGGGACGTTGGACTTCTAACTAACAGGTCGCGAGTTCGAGTTCCAGGTGTTCCACACCTTGGGGTTGGGTATGACTGGCTGACAACGGCTAATAATCCAGAAATGGCCGTTCCAGTCTCCCCCATCCTTTGTGGTAATAACGTTCTGACTAAATATGTACTAGCTGGCCGAATCAGTTTTGAGCTTGGTATAATGCGTTGATATCAATGAACCTACCATCCACGGCTACCATAAAGATTAAAAGATCTTCACATGCAGGAGTGCATATATGAGTTAACGTTTCCTGAAGGGAGACCACCTATTGAGTTTCACAGACTGAGATGTTCTTTAGGCAACACACTCAGTAGGGCTTGTCGTTAGTTGCCATTCGGACCCAATGTCGATTTTGTTGATGCCAGCTGCAGGTGAACGATGCTGTTCAGTTGGAACACGCATAAACTCCCGGGACCTAGGACGTACAGCGCGTGGCCTAACTCATGAAATGTGCAGAAATTTACGAATGATTGCCAATCAATCGCAAACTGTCACTAATCCGTGAACCTGATATACATGTTAATAAAGCACATTTTTAAGAGAAGTAAAAGCATAAAATAAATAATAAAGACAAAGTCGCGTTGTTTAGAAATGCCATTTTTTTAGAAAAGCACAAAATCCAGAAAACGTCAAAAAGGACTGCAATATAGTAAACTTAATTTTTAAATTTTCGAAACCTTTGCCCATAAAAAAAACTGAGTGAATATAAAAGAAAAAATAGACTAACAGCTAAGAATAATGTTTTGGTGAAATTAACACTTAAATATTCTTCAAGAATTACTGAAATTCTAGGTATAGCGCCCTGCCAACAGCCGACATTCTGATTATAGCTTCCACAACAGTTTCGTGAGGATTCGTGGTACCCTTTAGTCTTTTGAATTTATTGAAATGCGGTTCAATAAGAAAAGCAAGATTTCGCTTGATTTTGTCGACAGGGACGTCGTAGGAACAATTATTTTCATAAGGTGACATGTTGCCCTTTCGATGAGTGCCAAATAATTTTAAATAGAATTGGCATATGTAATCGTACGTATACCAGTTCATGTTTGCAAGGAGAACATTTCTTTCGTCAAATTACTTTGCACTTTTTGTTCGTTCAGGATTACGTTGAGTTTCAGAGCTACCTTGAATTATCGATGAATATTTCGCGTTTATCAGTGTTTTCATCAAATCGCCCATAAGGACAGATTCTTTATTGTGTCTGTCAAAAACTTTAAAACAAGACACTTCTTGGAGGGATTTACCGAAGTAGCGAGTCTTTGGGCTTTCTTTTTTTATTTAGAACGTCATCTGGGTCACATTTGGAGACACGCAAAAAGAATTCTCATCGTCGAATAAAACTGACGTCCAAAACGAAAGCCAATGACTCTTATGCCTTAGATCAATAAGGAAACTGCGTCTAATAAATCATCTCTAAAAGGAGTGTATCGATACTGAATTGCGTTGACGGATATCTGAGTACTTTAGTTTTCTTACAGAGTGATTCACTTTCACTTTGCTAAAAGATGCTGGTATTTTTCGATCACAGATGTAAGAACATGCCCTTATCTTTATATTGCGGCCATTTGAATTGTTTTTGCTTAAATTTAGACTACGTTCTACGATTATGAATGCATGGCGAGTGGCTACATATATTTATAATTTGCTAAAGGGGTTAACGTTTTACTCGTTCCATTTCTTAATTAGGTATGTGAAGAAATTAGACTGCGCAAAGAGTAATATTTAATATGTTCAGAGCTGAAAATGACAGTTCGGCGGTGGTCGTTCCTGTGACACCATGTAAGATTTTCCAAACGGCAAAATAGTTTAAGTCTCTTTAAACAAAGGATTGCCTGTGTAAGTTATTACCGCACTTTAGGGCTCAAAATCGCACAGATCTGCTAATCTAAATTCCATAAATCGCACAACACCTGGTCCCCTTAAAATAACCTTTGTTTTTGGGAGTTGATAACCACGGTTACCATCGGACAAAAAATTAATTTTCAAGTCCGGAAACCTCTGTTTATTAAAACTATCTGGAGGAAATTACTCTCCTTTCAAGGAAAAACCCGCACTGATGGCCAACCGAAGTCCAGAACAGGTATTAGCGTAGGAAGTTGCCTGAACGTACCAAGACGTACATTTTAGACCAAATTTTTTGAACATATTGTTTGAAAAATTACGTGGAAACAATTTCTGTACAAGATGAGGACATTTCCTAAAGGCGGTTGAGTGGGCCATCAAAACGTGCAACGTTTAAGACCTCCTAAATCCTCACATAGGATTTTGTCGCCAGATTTCATGAGATAGGTCACGTACAGTGCGTAACACCCCCTCCCCATAGCGTCAAGCCACTGCGGTTGGCCATAAAATCCCTATTTGTTGGTCCACGATTGATGCTACCTCCAGGGCTACCTGCCTGCATGACGTCTACTCGATCGCGTATTTCATCCCTCCTCTCACATTCTTATTACTAGCGATCGCACCTAGCGCGCCAGAGTGGGGTAGGTTTAACTTCCTTTTCTCAGATAATAACAAAGAGACGCGTAGACCGTAGAAGGGTTAACGTGGTGATTAACTGGGCGATGTATTGACGGTAACACCACCGCACTTGTCTTTCAGTGTGGCTTTCAGCTCGGACAAAGAGTTAAAGCATGGGTGCAATGAGTAACATACTCCCAGCAAAGGTTTTCCTCTTCAAATGCTGGCTTACATTCCATGCCGTCATTTGGGCGTTCACATTCGCGTTTACAGTTGTCAGCGGACTGTTCCGACAAAAATTCGCTCCTCGAAGGTGCGCTGGGGTCTAACTATGATTCGCAACCTGCCCTAAGTTTTTGATATTACATTTGCCAGTCATTTTTTGTAGCCGTGTAGCTTACGACTTAGGCTATATCGATGTCTGACTACTGATGCGTCTTGCCTTAGCATGTCAAAATGGGGACTGTAGCGATCAGGACAGTGGACGCACCTCAGGTGCCACAACCATCAGACCTACTCCCCGGTCAAAAAGGGAAAATGGAATGCAAGTGAATGAAGACGTATTCCATACAGGACTGCCAAATGCTGACTCCAACTCTAGTAGTCGCCGGTGTGGTCAGGGCAGTGTGCTGAGAGAGTTAATCGTGCCCCTAAAACGAGGTAGGTGCGTTGGATCCACGCAGGGACTAGAACGGAGTCCGGCAGGCATCATCGGGAGCGAAAACCTATTAAAACTGCCAACCTCAGGATATGGTGGCAGGCCCAGCGCACCCACTGGGGCCCGTGCTGTCCCCCATTCTCTCCTGTTGTGTAAAATCCTTGACAGTTTAGGTTGTGGAGAAGGTGATGTGGTGGTACACCTAGGGGCAGGGTGGCAAACCCATGACTCAGTTGTTAATCGGCCCGACAAAGTGTGGGTTTGGGGTGGTCCAGATGTCGTTCATGTGTTCCAGCCGCCAGATCGAATCGTGGACAATCGTATCCTAGTCAGCTCTGATCGGCGCAACATGCTTGACTTTAAAGTCGAAAACGTCATCAAAATTGACGATTAGGTCGTCGATGCGTCCTTTATAATTAGCTCTTTATTTAAATTTCATGCTCAGCTTGTTTGTTTATTTAGTGTGTGAAGTGTGTTTTTAATTTTAAGCAAAATGTTCCCTAAGCTAAGCAACGCGAATACTTTTGTTAAAGCCAGGTGTTCTTATAATGTCTTCTCACCTGGAATGTCAAGAGGTGTCCAGTTAGGAGGCGCTCGTGCTTGAATGGTAGGTCGCACCACGCAGATGATGACTGCACCTCACGGTCATTAATTGGCACCCCACTCTCATCTGTGGCTTCTCGAAGCTAGGCACTGCCTAATGGCCACACCCCGGTAACCGCCTCGACCGGCGGGCTACACCGGACGAGGGTATTCGGTGCAGTGTTCACCACACTCGGTAGTTCCTTTTTCCTTTCTGTTCCCTCCCACACCTTCCCTACCATCCTCTCCACTCCCTCCCTACCACCCCCTCCCACTCATTCCCTCCCCCACCCTTGTACTTCAAAAAGTCCTACGGAGAGAGGGGCATGCAATCCGGATGTCAGTCTAGGCTAACTCGGGTCTCTCTCGCACTAAATCAAACCGTGACCCATAGCGGAGATGGGCAATCATCTAGCATGTCTAAGCCTCCGTCTGCCCTTTCTGGCGTCGAGGGCAAGTTCCCCAGCATTTTAAGGAAGCGACAATCGTCCATCCCTACAAGCGAAAAGGGAACAGGCAACTCTGTGATAATACCAGTGGAGTCTCTTCGCTCAACATTGCCGGAAAGATTTTTGCCCGCACCCTCCTAAAACCGTCTCAACGACCATCTCGAACATTGACTCCTGCCGGAAGTCAGTGTGGATTCCGTCGACACTGCGAAACCATCGACATGATCTTTGTCGTCTGCCAGCTGCAAAAAAGGCCAGAAAATGCGGACCCACCGCTACGCTGCCTTCAAGGGCCTGACGAAAGCCCTTAAGACGATAACTCGCGATGCACTGTGGAAAATCGTGCAGGAATTTAGCTGACATGAGAGTTTCTCGCAAATGGTGCGTCAACCCATGAGAAGATGGTGGTGCGAGTCACGGACAACGTGACCATCTCAGAAGCATTTACTGTAATTAGCAGAGTGAAGCAGGACTGAATATTCGCCTCGATCCTCTTCAGCCTCATATCTTCTGTCGTGCTGATGAACACATGCGAAATCAGCGTCCCGGGATTCATAGCACCTACAGAACCGACGACCATCTTCTCAACAGTCGGTTCATGCAGACCTCAACACGGCTATCTGGGACCACAGTCCATGACCTGTTCTTCACTGACGGCTGCGTACTCAAAACCGTGTCAGGAGCTGGCATGCAAAGAGGCATGGACCTCTGCACTTCCGGATGCGCCATCTTCGGACTGATTACCAATATGGACAAAACGGTAGTCATGCACTAATCGGCACCCAGCGCTGCATGCAGTGCTCCTCGCAACCACGTCAATAGCATTCAACTGAAGGCCCTCGGCAACTCCACTCACTTGGACAACACACTTCCATGCTGCATCAAAATTGACGGCAAGGTGGCTCATCGGATCTCAAAGCTTTCGGCGGCTGCAGAACTCCGTATGGAATCGGCGCGGTGTTTACCTGAACACCACATTGAAGATGTTTTCCTTCCGACACCGATGCATAGTACGAAGACCAGGACCGTCAACGAGGAACAAGTTGGGAATCTCAATCGCTTCCTCCTCAGCTGAGGTGGGAGGATAGGTCACGGGCACAGAAGTTGTGGAACAGACTGACATCCTTAGCACTTATGCCATGCTGAGGTAACTGCAACTATGATGGTGCGGCCAGCTCGTGAAAATGTACGACGAATTCCTGTCAAATTAAGTTTTTTACGGAGTTGTTGCTACGGGTGCGAGCAGACAAGGATGTCCAACCTATCGTTACAAGGTTACCTTGAAGAATTACTTAGAGCAGCTAAGAACCGATCCGTACGTCTGGGTAGACCTCGCAGAGAACTGGCCGGCTTGGAGAAGAGCAGCGAAGGCCGAAGCAGATCACCTGTTAAGCCAATCCGGTCGTCATTTTCAAAGCCAAAATAGACATCGCCAAGTCCCTGGCAACCCTGGTCCGCAACGCCACCATCTAACACCTCTCAACATGCCCGTGATGTCAACAGACGTTCCGCGCGCAGAGCGGCCTCGTCGGACATTTCTGGACCCAATTCATCAACAGTGCGACAGTCCCAACCTCTGCCTTCCCAACCACCCTGATGTAATAATCTTCGGTCTCCCGCGGTCGTCGATCACCGCCATCTCCATCATTCCTGCCACAACCTCTGCACTGACGACAACGATCACAACAGAGCCTACTTCCGCCACCGAACAAAATTCTCCCGACGGCCCGACAACCACCACCCTCATCATCGGCACTCCTATCTCCAGCAATGTGAACTCGGTCCCTAACCTGTCTTCATTAGATCGCACATAAATTTACCACATCGCCCTTGTCGGCTACTTGCGAATGCATCGCACTGCGACCGGCGCACCAATGCTAAGAGCCCCACATACACTGTCATCGGCCTTTACATTCCAAACTGTCCACGCACGTTCATACACCGCATCGGCCAGCTTGGTCACAAGCGTACCTACAACGACAGAATTTACGGTAGTATCGACACGCCTAACACACTTTGCACATCCAACATCCCTCCCATTCCCAGCCCAATCAACTTCCCATTGGCCAATCTGCACACAACTAGTAGCATCACGACTCAACCGACCAACAGCTCGCGGGACCGAGCCCCGTGTGTTCCGCACTTCGGGATTGGGTATGACTGGCTGACGACGGCCGATAAGCCAGAAGTGGCCATCCCAGCCTCCCATGTATCTGTCGATGATGCTCTTCTGCCTATATTACGCGCCGATACGCGACTACTGGCGAGGCTCCAGGGAGAGCCCCAAGGCACAAAGAGATGAGTGCATTCCGTAACACGATCGGTGAGCGTCCCCCGACCCAAAATTCCCCAACCTACGCTGCTCGCGTTCTCGTAGCACGTTCAGCCCACGCATCAGCCTGGTTGGTCACTTGCGAATCCATCGCACAGAGACTGCAGGACCAGTGTCTGGAGCACCGACATACACTCGCCGCATTCCACTGTCCACACTGCTTCCGCACATACAGCCACCCCATTGGCCTATTCGATCACGTGCACGTTCATGAAAACCTGTGATAGATCACCGAGAGCATGACGTCATCACCCCGCGCCCCCCCCCCCATCAGCACAGGCACCATACATAAACACCTCCAACACCTCAAATCACCGGCACCCGGGGGGCCAGATCGTATGTGTGGCACATGCAGACGAGTTGTTCTCAACCTTGTAAGCCACCTCTCCCAATCTCAACAACAACAACTGGTTGACCGGTTCGGACAGCCGGCTAGTGCACGGGAGAGGGAAGAGGGAGTGAGATCGACTGTCTGAGCGCATGATTACTCACTACAAACAATCTGACGCGCTTGGATATATCACGGTGGACGAAAAGTCGTGACTTGGAAGGTTACTGACCGACGCTCCGAGCAAGACAACGTGGTCAACCAAGTTTTGTTTTGGGGATTTGAGTGGCTGACTGCTTTACTGGCAGTCAGACTACAATGTCCCTTTCTTAATGGCGCCCTCTCACATATGTGAGACCAAAACCGCTTCTCCCTTGCGTGTGTGTAGTTCTTGTGCGTGCCTTTGGGGGCCAGGTCGTGCATGTGACAGGCGCGGTGGGCTCTTAAGTTCTATCAGCCATTGCGTCCATTCCCCGCATCCGGCAACTTACCGGTTCGGGTAGTGGAGTAGTGCCCGGGAGTGGGAAAAGAGGTTGAGGTCGACGATCGCAGTGCATAGTCCTCACTATAAACAATCTGAAGCTTATGAACCTACCTCGGTGCGCTAACAGTTGTGGCTTGGACGGTTGCCAACTGACGGAATAACTCGGAGCTCCCAGTCAGACCGGTATGTTTTTGTGTGTTGAGTGGTGGCCTGAGAGTCAAGCTACAATGGCTCCTTCTTAATGTGGCCTCTATGGAAACCCCGCCTAATGGGACCTGACCTATGTCCCTTTTTGTCGTTGCGTTGGTCGTTGTGGACCAGGGGAGTGTGGTACTACGCCTAGGTGCGTGTTTTTGTCGCTCCAGCCACCTACACCCTCCCCCGCCTCCTGTCCGCTTGACTATGTCTTGACATCGTGCTCAGGTTGTGGGAGGAGGAGAGAGCGCGGCAGGTGCAGCCCAAGTCCACAATAACTCACGCGCAAGTTACCGCTCCTGCTCTCATCCTTCTGTGGAAAACATGCTGGACATCGTCAGTAAACGACAGTCAAACTAATGCCAATAAAACGGGCCCACGCGCTAATGCGCTGGACCCAAACGGGTTCTAGACTGCAGTCCAGTAGGCTTTACTGGAAATGCGCTCCCATAACACTTGCCCAAGTTGGAGTGGGGCAGCAGGCCGATGTGCAGGTCCACGCCGTATCCGTGCGTCCTCCTACTTTTGTTATAGTATAAAATCCTGGTCAGCCTAGGCTATGGGCCAGTAGGTATGGTGGTACGCCTGGGTGCGAGTTTTCGTCGTGCCAACCACCTGCGTCCTCACCCACTCCCGGTCTTCTGGATTCTATCGTGATGCTGGATGCAGGTGTTGAAGAGGGCGAGGAGCGCGTTAGATGCTGTGCAAGCCTGTCGTCACTTTAAGCTAAATTGCACTCAAATCCTGCTGAGGAACACATGATAGACATCATCAGCAACGATGATCGTGCGCGTTTATTATGGTGACCATGCCTGGGGGAGAATAGAACGAGAGCCAATCATATCGACTGCCTCCTGTCGGAGCAAGTTCAAGCATCTTATGCCCTAATAGTGCGTGGCCGTACACGAGACCAGTACGACTGTCGTCGTCTGGTGATGCATACAGTAGGTGGGCTAACTCATGTAATGTCAACCGGAATTCACAAATGCGTTTGCTTTTCGAAAAAATCAATTAAGTGGGGTTGTTAAACTGGTCAGCCTGCAACATAATCCTATAATATTTCAGTTACCTCAGAAGGCCAACTTTCGCACGGGTTTCCTTCTGTTTGCATGTACAAATCACATTCCGTAAGAAATGGCTACTTACGTAGCATGTACATTTGTCATTGATTTTAGATGCCGTTAGATATTCAATTATATTTCACAGAAAAGCAGCATAAAAGATATCATTCTTTCGCTCATTCCGTAGAAAATGGTGACTTCCTCTAGTTTTATGCTCGTAGGAAGAGTATAATTCGGCTTTAAAAAAGTTTCTAACTGTGAGATTTTTTAAAACCATGAAATGGTCGTCCATAAGACGTCACGTCTCTGTATTTACTAATGTGGCTTGCAAAGTTCACAATACGGATCAAATCCACTGCTAAATTTTATGAACCCTATATGGTTCCCCTCGATTACCGTGGAGAAATGTGTGGTGTTCCGTACGCGGAAAATATACGGCTTGTGGTTTGAAAGCCCTGAATCCAATTGTAACGGTAGGGCGGGTTCAAAATTATTCGGGAATTGGAAAAATCGTTAAAAACCGAATTATACCCTTCCTTCGAGTATAAGAGGACGTAATTGTCTACCGAATGAACGGAAGCATGATATTTTTATGCCTGCATTTTTATAAAATATAATTGAATTTCTAAGGCCATCGAAAATCAATGAGAAATGTGCATGCTGCTTGAGTAGTCATTTTTTGTAGAGTATAGTTTTTGCCTGCAGCCGGAAAGATGCTCGTTCTAAAGCCGGCCTCCTGAAGTAACTGAATTATTATAGCAGTATGCTGCACAATGATTGGTTTTACAGCCCTACTTAATTAATCTTTTCGAAACGAAATCGCATTTCTGAATTTCTGTCGACATTACATGAGTTAGCCCACCTACCGTATATGTCGGCAGCTCAGTTGATCGGACTGCAAGTTCATCGCGTCATGGGCGCGCCACGAATGAATACTAGGAACCCAAACGAGGCTGAACACAGAAAAAATGATGGTAAGTGACACAGTATTGTTATTTTTCAATATAATGGTGTCGGCGAAAGTATTTTGTGCAAATAACGTATTTTCACTGTCTGCATACCTCAAACCTAGTGTTTCTTTTCTTTTTTCTGCTTTCTTATAAGAATAAGACTAAACATTTCTTACATGGAGCTTTTTGTAGCTGCGATGCTTGAAAGTAGATAGGGCCTGGTGAAGATATCGGCAAGAGTTGGCTTTGGGCATGTGGGCAACAGGTGGTTAACGTCTTTTTGACCTATCCACAACTGCATGAGAGATCTGTGGATTCTATAAGCTAGTGACATATACCATGTCTTGTCGTCCGAATGCGGTGACGGGACTTCATAGTTTTGGTATAATCTGCCGGCTACACGTGATACCAGATCATGGGGATTTAGTAAATCATTATTTCCTGAGCTTCGAGGATAATCCCCATGACTATCACGCCCGTAGCAAAGAGGCTGACCCTGTTATCAATGTTAGAGTTGCAACTCCAACGTGTTGCTCTTAATCACAATCGTACTCAGTGTGTCTCCCGTCTTTCAGTGAATTCACGCTATGGATCATCCCAAAACAAGCATGCTTTTAATCTTATTGGCGTTTCGCATGCTGTGATGGACCATTTCAAATCAACAAACTTTCTCCCGACCATTCTGTCTTTTACATCTAGTTTGTCGTCTCTAACAGTGTCATTTACTCGGATTTTTAAGACTCCCGAACTAGAAATGCGGCCTACTGCCTCTTTTGTTATCCTACCCAACAGTGTTTTTTCTCTCATGCCTTCTTTCATGCACCCATTAATCCAGTATTTTAAGCTGGCTTGTTCTCTGCTGTCCCCTTCGCCCGACTCAGTGTACACGTAGCTCCGTGCTAACTTGTTATCTTGGCCCCTTTATCTCGAGTGAACGTCGACGCTTGGCCTCCAGGCATTTCTGCGTCTTGGGGTGTGTGCTCCGTAAGTGTGCGTCGTGGTTACCGGGGTCCCTGAGCTTGTGGCGGAGAATTCTGAGAATTCTATGCAGGAAAGTTGTGCATCGAGGGTGACTTTGTGTGTGTGTGTGTGTCTGTGTGTGTGTGTGTGTGTGTGTGGTGCCCTCCAAACGGGCCACATGTTAGATGCGCTGGACCAACACGGGGGCCACATCGGACTCTGGCAGGCGTTATCTGTGCGCAATAACAAATGTCAACATTTGCGGGGTGCGCTGGCAGAGCCTGTTGTCGGTAATCGCCGCACAACTGGACCACTGCCATCACCCCATTGTTTTGCGGTCAAAAACCTGGTAATTTGTGTGTGGACCAGGGGGTACGGAGTGGAGCGCCAAGGCGAGGATCCATCCGAGCCATCTACCGGCGGCCTCCCTCGTCTCCGGTCTTATTGACTCTGTCTTGACACCGGGCTCAGGCGGGGGAGGAGGAGAGAGTGTAGGTAGATGCTACGCAAGTCTACTGGCACTATAAACCCCTGCGTAAGTCACCGTCCCTGCTCTCACAATTCAGTCTATGGGGCACACGGTGGACATCATCGAAATCGATGGTCGAACTGTCGTCGTGTCGTGTGTGTGTATGTGTGTGTGTGTCCTAGGTGATGGAATTCGTGTCCCTTCAAACTCGTCAGTGGAATTGTTTTTGGCAGACAGCGCCACTTCTGCGCTTTTCGACGGAATCCTCGTCTGATGCGATGACTCTGGTCCTTCGGTTATTAGTCAGCTCATTTTTTTCATTATCTTTACTTATTCAGGGATAAAGGAAATAGTTCCCAGTGGACGTCTTTACTAGCAAAATCTAGACTTCACCAAGTACAGAGCTGTATATTCGTGTAGTTCTTGATAGTTCGACCGTCACAACCGCCGTGTATTCCGCAAGGTGACTTGGGCGTAAATTAGCTTATAGTGAAAGTAGACTGGCACAGAATCTACTTAGGGGCGGACTGACAGAGGTTTTACGCAGTTGCCATCGGCCTTTCTAGATAGTCTTGTAGTTGTTGAGATCAGTTAGAGTTTCTAGAGATCAGACCGTTATTTGTTACTTCGATTTTAACTCTCCTTATTCCTTTTCTTCCTCTTTCTCGAGAACGCTTTCACTTTGTTCGGCCTTTGATAGCTGACACCACAGTCTCCAGTCTTGCTAGAAAATTAATTGGTGTCTTCTTCTACACTAAGCAGGTATTGCTGAAGTTGCCAGCCACCTGCTATTTTATTTGCTTTCTCTCTCTTTGATGGTGTAGCATCTAAGGTCAATAAGATTAACCATACAACATGTGTATACTTCCGGTTGTCTGTTGGTAGGTGATAAAATTAGGCGGTTACTCCGCTGTAACTGATAGATTTAGGTTCAAAAATTTGTATCCACTGTCGGACTGAATCTATAAAACTTAGCTTCAGTTGACAGACATATGCTACAGCACCAAGCGGACTGTGTGACTTTTTAGCCATGAGACCAGTGTCATATGTGAATCAATGCCTGCATACACTTACTGCTGTAATTTCTTCACATTCTGCTAATTTATCGATTTTTTATGTACAAATAGGGATTTCAAAGGCGTAAGCCTATTTCCCTCAAATACACTGACTGACTGATTTACTTCACGTTAGCGAATGATTTCTCAGAAGAATACAAAAGTAGGTATGACAAGAGGGTTTCCAATCTAGCTCCCGTCGACTTGGGTACACGGTAGACGGAATAATGCGGTTTTCGGTCACATAATATGCAAATTTCAGTGGACTTGGCCATTCAACTGCAAACACTAAATGTATGTTAACCCACATTGCGGCCGCGGCATCTTGTTACTGACTACCCTGTTTTGGAAGTTTAGTCCGAGGAATTTTTGCATGCCTCGCAGAGTAAACAAACCTAGAATTGTCTCATACACCATTAATTATCATACCTAAGAAATAATCCGTAATTACTCACATTCATGATGTAGTGTGGTGAGACTTTACTTATGACTTGCCATTGATCACTAAAAGGTCAGCTTGACTATTTTGTCACGATAAATTATAATTTTTTATATTGTTTGAAAAAGACGCAGTTGGAAGACTTGCTGCCGCTTCGACAATACACTACACCCCTCTGAATAAGCGCCCAAAAGAGGGTAGAGCGTGCTTATCAGCCTCTTCATAAACTGTTTTTAGCAATGGACTATGCCTAATAAAAGCTATTCTCAGGACTTATTCGGGGTTCAGTACATTTGGAATCATTTGCGTCTGTAGTCGCAAACAGTTCCCCAGACCTCAGAATGCAAAGAACTAACTATGGCATTTCGAGCATTGCGGACGAGGTATGTGTCGGTAGGACGTGTGTTGCAACCGATGCCGTTTTGGATGACACAGACAAATCAATGTAGCACATGCTGTATGCTTTTCAAGGGAGAAATAGCTGAAAAGGATTAGTCGACGGGTCATCACGCACAGTACAGACGGACACAGTAGAAAAATAGAGGTTGATGTGCGCGAAAATTACGCCAAAGAGTAGAAACGCTTGAGATATGTTATAACAGCGGAAAACACAAGAAAATAGTCTACTGCAGTATGAAAGATGAAGCCGAGAAGTCAGCTTGGCAACCAGTGGAAAGTAAAGCGCTATCGGCAATAAGAGTCGGGTGAGATCGCAATGACTAGTATGTTTATGCGTGACACACACGCACACGACCTGGCTTCTACTGCAGTTGTGGCCAACCAGGCCAAATAACACACTTCTCACTGATGTGAGACGTTCACATGCTCTCGCAGTCTACCTGCTCATTCAGAACGATTGAGGACATTCGGTCACTGTCGTTGCTTCTAGCAGATACGGGGTTTCTGTTGCTGTTACCCCCTTGCAAGACGCCAGTTCCTTTGGGCCTGATATCCACCAATGTCAACAACCGCATGACCTGCGCTCCCACCTAAAGTAGTATTTATTAGGATTGCAGATTTCACCCAAACATGCCGTGCCTCGGAACTTAACTTCAAGGCCCGTCCTTAATAATTCCCAAAATCGTTAGCCTGATAATGTTCATTTGTCAGAAACCGGCGAGAGGAACGCTGAGAAACCTAATGAGGAGCCGAACTCCTCGCAGTTAGGCCATGCAGCAGCAGAAAAATCAGCCAAACAGATGTCTGGGATTTTAGCTAATACCTACCTCGAGTGTACGGTAAAACGCTAGGCCAGACTTCAGTACCCTGACAAGTGCTCGCGAGGAGGATCAAATACCCCCTGATTTGAGTCATGGGTAAGAGTTATTTGGGCGGTCTTATGGTATAGAGACGGATCTCATATTTTTCTCTCAACATAAGTTGAAGTTCTTCGTGTATGAGCAAGCCACACCTCAAATTGCTTCAGGACTGAGCCTAGATGCTTGTGATTGTCATGGCAAACTCCACACGCCTCTGCGTCTCAGTACATGCCATACATCGCAGTGTGTCACTGGAGAAGATGCCAGATACGTTTCGCAGCCTGAAAACTTCATTAAGAGACAGAGAGAGGGGAATTCGCTTTGTTTTGGGGATTTTAAATCCAGGGTTTTCAGCAAAGATGGGTTCCGTTCACTCTAGACAGGAAATGTATTAATAAATTAACTTAAGAGTCAAAAGTTTCACACAAAATGGAACGACTATCGTGGAGAAAATTTGAGTCTTGGTTTCTGCATTTCCGTCTATTCACACGTAAGATAGCGCGCCAGGGATGGCAATACTGAATGTTGATATACCGATGTACGACAAGAGATGAGTCGAAAACCACGGCCCATGGGGCGAAAAGACTTCGCGGTGATTAGTTCAGAATGCAGGGTATGGGCAACGTCATCCAGAATTCTACCAAGAAATTGCTTGATCGATTTGAAGTTTCGCTGTAAGATAATA
>CACRXP010000001.1:494279-542066 GCA_902702965.1 Spirometra erinaceieuropaei
CGGAAGTCGAAACTGAGCATGACGAAGAATATGATAATGCAAGTTTTTAAATTTTGCTTATTGACTGTACCCGGGTCGTGTAATTAGACTCGTCGCCCTAAAGGCAATTTATCGAATCCTATTTTGCCAGGCTATCTTTCGTAGGGTACGAGTAAATGTTAACCATGCATTTTACACTTTACTGGGTGCAAAAATAGGAATAAAGTAGAAATGCACGTTATCGAACCTCTCAGTTCTGCAGCCTTGGCTGTTTGTTTAAGTGATTTCCAACCGGTTCACAGGCGGCATCGGATTCAACTGTGTGGTTACAAGAAGACTGCTCTTTTTCCTACTCATTAAGTTAAATTTAACCTTTTAGAAGTAGACCATTGGAGACAGGCTTCTATGCGTTCGCATTATAGTGTTTAAACAAAGCACTTTGAGGTATTTGTAAATCCTGTTTTTTGGTTTAGAAGGCTGAAATCGAAAGTAAGGCCAGCGTATCAGAGAGATCCTCCTATACTTCTTCGGAAGTTGAAGAAAAACCCCAGGAGGATGTCGGTGGCACCGAGTTTTCCAGCGCTTTCGGTATCTTCTTCTCCTGTGTCGGTTCTGTCGTCGGCTCTGGAAACATCTGGCGATTCCCACGTATTGTGGCCCAAAACAGTTTTAAAGAGGGTACGTGCTGCCAGACAGTGCACATGATACGTCCGCTTGAGGTGAACTGCGCTATCAGCAAACTGCCATGATCCGTCTCCCCTCTTTTTACCTCGCTATGCTGTGGCAGTTCTCGTTAGACTAGAACTCGTATTTTTCCTACTTAAAAATTGGACTAATCAAGTTGCATGATTAAATCTCACAGACAAGTGACATTCTGTTATGCAACGGTCAAGAAATTTGCGGAGTCGCCTAAACGCTAAACAATTAAAAAAATACTATCTAAACCTCAACACTTATGGCAATTAACAGTATAAGTTGCACTCATTTGGCAGAAAGAAGTTATCAGAAATTTTGTCATTTGGCTGTTCAATAAAATCATCTAGGAGGTTAAATTGACAATATCAGACTTTTTATTTTATAACATCAGCATCTCTGGATGCTTCACAGAGAAGATCCCTCGTAAACCTTGACGACTTGAAGTTCCTTAGATTGTTTTATGTAGATTTCAACTTTACTTTCGGGATTTTTTTGCATTCATTATAGGAGCCCTTGTTTTCCTCATCGTCTGGATCTTTTCCCTCTTCCTCTGGTCAATACCCATCATCATCGTTGAATTTACCATTGGCCGTTTTACAAAAGCCGGCCCTTTGATAAGTTTTACCAAATTCTTCGGTCAGAAGCTGGCGTTCATTGGTGGCTGGACAGTTTTTGTTACCTTTCTAATAAGGTATGCTATTTATCTTTACGCTAGTTTGCATGAGGAGTATATATTTTACTGCTCCAGGTTAGGTCGACTGGTAGATGTGATAGTCTTCTTCAAACATGTTCCTTTTCTAACAGAAATAATAATGCTTTTAATAATACCATCCATATTATTGGCTGACATTTGTCACTAACTAATATTGCCGTTCATCTGAAGCTGGGTGGGCAGATATTTGGACTGAATTAACTGTTCATGCCTAAATGAGAATCTTAGACGAACTTAGTCATCTATCCGTTGGCGATGAAATCAAACACAAGGACAAAGTAGCAGGAACCCACAACTGTTGTTCCAGAAGTTTAATTTTTCTTTTGCATCAATTAATTTTCACTTACTCTTTTCACAATCAAGCTGTTACTACAACGTCATAGTCGGCTGGTGTCTTTACTACATCTACTATTCATGTGCGACTCCCCAACTTCCCGTAAATGAGACAGAAAGTATCGGCATCTTCAACACCTTTACTCAGGTACTTTTCCGTTGTCTATTGCCCTCAAACACCATTAACGAACTTTCAAAAATTTGATAAAGTTTAAGATGCAAAATGACTAATTAGCCTCATCTCAACCTCTACCTTTCAGGAAACGAAATTTCCTTTGCTTTGTCACACAATCTCACTTGTCCTTGTCACAATATGCGTCTTCGGTGGGTTGAAGTGGATCGAATGGGTGAACTCAACGCTTGTCAGCATCTTGGCAATTATTATTTTAGTCACTTTCGGGTGGGCCTTGTCTCTACAATATGCTGATATCGGACTTCAGTACCTCTTCACGCCAGATTGGGGTAAGTTCAGGGAAGACAATGTTATACAATATCCACTGTTGGAAATTAATATACACGTTATACAAGGCATCTACTTTTGCAGATTTACTTCTTAGGGTGTTGCTTAACCCGAATGTTGCTCATTATGCACTAGTTGACAATTTCGCATTTTCCACTTCTAGCCAGCTTTGCAGAGCCGTCCTTGTGGATAGATGCATTCATACAGAACGCGTTCGATACGGGTGCGGGCCTAGGCCATTACGCCGTTTATTCGGGCTTTTTCAAACGAACTGATGCTTCGATCGTTTACGCCGTAACCCTACCCATGATCAACAACCTTGTCAGGTTAGTTTTTGAGTGTTGCCCGTTTTTTACATGAATGCTTTACTGAGAGGGGATTTACCTATTAGTTGTAGTAGAAAACAGTATTGTTCCACTCGATATTCCAGTCAAGGCTTCTGTTGCACAGTTGGCTGTTACGTCGATGAAATATAAGCATATCTGTAGAATAAAGTCAAATTAAAACACTGCATTTGTTACAGAATTTTTTTTCTCAGAAATAGGGTTGTCTTCGTGTTTTACGGCAGGGCAGGGCAAACCGAAAATTTTATAATTTCGATGATAATTAACCTTCTTCAACATGCTTGGTCATCGGTCAGGAATGAAACTATCACCGAAGACCGGCAATTATGCACTTACAGAGTTTGACCATCGCGATTGAAAAAATGCTGATGTGGAAGTGTCGCCAGTTTTTGGATTTGAACAAATCGATGTTTATTTCCTCTTCGAACTCAGTGGTTTTCATCTATTCTTCTTTTGCAGCCTAATCTGCGCCATGTCCATATTTAGTACAGTCTTTGCAACAATGATCACCACTCGTCCCACGCTCACTATAACAGCAATCCAGAACTTGATGAAGGACAGCGGTCCAGGCAGCACTGGTCTCACTTTCACCTGGTTAGTTTATGGATGTTCCAGCGTGGTTTACATCTGCCTCTAACTTACAGACAATTACTGTAAAATGCGCTGTTTTCGGGGTAGCTCACAAAATATGTCATTTAACTGAACGTACTTAATCTTTGCAAAGTTCACGTGGGCTTAAATGAACACCTATTGAATGTCTTTGTAGGATCCCAGTGTTGTACCAAACCATGGGAATTGCAGGTCGCGTTTTGTGTGGTTTATTCTTCATCTGTCTCTCGTTCGCCGGTTTGACCACCCAAATCTCCAACCTCCAACTCACAACCGTTACCTTGAAAAACTGCGGAGGTAGGCTGAATATAACACCACTCAACATCTATACGAATTTTCAAAAAAATATAATCGGCGGGCGGTATAGGAAAGCAAGGCAGCTGAAAAGTGCGGGGAAAATGCAGACGTAGAAGAATGGATCACAGTCGGGCAAATTAAACGCCGAAATTACTCATCTTCTACTATTTAATTTTATGTCGTACATCCTACCCCATTCGAAGGTGATTGAATTTAGTCGTTTATTTGGGCTTAATGTTTTAAACGAGTGTTGCATTAGCCATTTAATGATCTCCAACTAATCAGTAACTTGTCATATGATGTTTTTTTAGTTTCCCATTACATTGCTACAACAATTTCTGTGATCATCACCTTCCTGCTCGGCGTCCCGGCCGCCCTCAGCATAACCTACCTAACCAATCAGGTGGGTCGGTGATACTTTTTGGTTGAGTGGGTCTGACTGTTCTAATTTTATTTGGTCAAATTCCATATAGCAGGCCAAATTTGCTCCCTGTTTTGGATGTAATTCGATATTTCTGTTTTCCTACGGGCAGGACTTTGTGTGGGGCTTCGCACTCATTATTTCTGGCCTGTTATATTGTGTCCTGCCAATGTACTACGGCACTGAACGCTACAGGCGAAAGATTGTCAACGAATTTGGCATCGGAGACTGGTATCTTTATCCAATTTGGACATTTTTAGTCATGTAAGTGTGCGACCTCCGTTGATCTATCTTTTAAGTAGAGTCAACGCACGTTTTTCAGCTTGAGATAATGACTGGAAGAGAGAAGTGCACTTGGCTCAAAATATCCTTCTCTTTTCAGATTTCTCATACCAATTCTGGCGGCCGTATTTATAATATGGTGGGCCGTTGGTCTTCTGTCGGACGGAGAACAGTGGAACAGTCTCGGCCCAACGTCCTTCTTCTTGACAATTATTGAGGTAGGATGATTTCTGCTCAACATCATGGACTTTCGAGTAAAGGATCTATTTTTCTCTTTGAAAAAGGACGATACTTATAGATTTGACTACCTACAGACAGTTTCCCTACTAGGAATTTCTTTAATTTTGTCCGATGAATGATATTTTCCCATGTTACGTCGCCTCTACACAAGCCCTAAAACCGTGTTTGTTGCAAATGGTCGTAGATATTGTTACTGTTTAAAACGGCGTTATGTGGAACGAATTGGCGTGAACAGTGAAATATATTAAACCATACAACCACTCGTCTCAAGCATCAGAATGGCATACAGCTACTTGTCATCATGTGCCCAAAATTCTGATTTTTGTTTTTTTTTACTTTTAGTGGTGTTCTCTCGTAGTCATCCTGCTCATTTTGAACCTTATCCTGGTGAAATGTCACATCAACATACTCAGCAAGGATGAATCCGATGGCTATGACCCTTACCATCTGGAGAAAGTGCCCTACGGAAAAGATGAGCACGGACTTGTGCTTGAAGTTCTAAAAGAGGATGTTGAACCAATGGACATCTTTTAGTCATCCTTGTCCAGAAAATTTGCCCATCAGAGAAAAACCATTTTTGCTTTAAAATTTTGCCCTAGTGAGGGCAACGCACAGAACCAGAAAACTTGCCTATTTCTACAAACATGCATTCCCGAGATATTACAAGTGTACAAAAACCCCCACTTTATTTTGGCATCAAATATATTGCCTCTTGGCCAGTTCTCCGATATTTTAAGCAATCCTGCTGGCTAGAGGGAGGGCGAGAAGGAGGGGAACCCGCCCTTTGAATACGTAAGAATGTTAATTCTGCTTTACAGTGGAACACGAAAGCTTCACGCTGTCCGCGCTGAAGGGCTTTTTCAATAAAAATATAACTTAGGAAGATACTGTAAGAACCCAGTGACATTAGTTGACTTTTCACCAAAGTATGGGCACCCAGGAATTCTAAGTGCATAAACGTGAACTCACGGAGATTTCTTTGTTCCCGAGGTGAAGGACATTTTCATTTGGCGTGTTCGCCAACTTGACTTTTCGGAGGAAAAATGCTTTAAAAGCCCAGCTACGTCAAATGACTACTGCAGAAATTCTGGCACACGGGAAATCTGATTGTATACGCCTGCACTTGAGAAATTTTTTACAAAGACGAAGGACAGAGGAAAGGCCGGTTCTGGTTCCTATGTTGCCAACAAACATCATCCAACATCCGAGACGGTTGCAAATAAAGATCTGCAATCGTCACTGATGATTGGTTCAAGTGAGAACCCAAAACGTCAGGCCAAAAGTCTTCTAGTTCCAGTGATCACATCTTCTTCGAAACATATCCAAGCCTCAGGATGGGCAACCACAGATGTCCATCCCCAATAGCTTTGATCACTGAACACTGTAGTAAAGTGTCCTACCCCCAAATCCCGAATTTTCGTCCTGTCAACTGCAAAGGGAGGCAGTAAAGACCACATAAGAGGAGACCTCACAGAGAGTAATTTTGTGTTCACGTTTGTGAAACACATTGCGCGCAGCAAAGGCTGACTCAAAACCAAGATTCAAACCGCGATATGAGCCTTGATCAGTCCGCACCAAAGGCCTTGTTTACGTGGTGGAAAAGAGGTCAGGTATAGCAAGCATAGACGGGCTGTCTAACTTTGTCAACCATCGGGATGAGCAGTTTTAACAGTGCCTTGCCCCCAGGGGAAGGTTGGTGAGAGCGTCAAGAGTGCGGTTGATGTTGCACAATTCCACCTCACTATAAACTAAAGAACGAGGTCAGTAGAGAAGAAAAGGGAACATCTTGTTTATTGTCATGACATTTCGGACTCGTGCAGGAGTCCATCGTCAGAACAGCAGCAGCAGAACAAGATACAGTTTTATGGAATTTAGGTCAATCATCGACCGAAAGCTCAAGACTGAAAGTGACCGCTCAGGGCTCTATACGACGGCTCTAAATAGATAAATCGATTGACTGAATTCTTATCTGAAGCTCAGGCTTCAATTTATTCCCGGCCTATTTTGTTTCCGGCGTCGGCGACCATTTTGGTGGCTGTGGGGCCAGTTTTTTTACTTTTTTGTACATCTTCTCTGCACCGGGACCTACAGAAGAGGTGGTCGTTGCGGAGGTGATTGGGATCTGAACGGCCTACGGCAGAGCAAAGACAGCGAGAATCTGACTCCTGTCCAAATCTTAGGTGTCTGCCGGGGATTGGGCATCACTGGTTAGTGGAGATCAATAGATCAGAAGTGATCATTCCTGACTTCTCTGACTTTGTTAATGATACTTACCGATGATTTATTCCCTGTATATTCTCTTGACCCGACGCTCAAAGACGAGTAAAAAAACTAAATTTTGTCTTTTATATGGAACAGAGCAGACAATGCCACTTTTTATAGCCTGGCTCAATCCTAAAAAGATGAGCAACGTCGACTAAGCAGCTGCCACAGCTAATCTTTTCACAAAAATTACGAGGACGTCTGCGTCCTTGTGGGTCTGGATCCCAAAATATCTAACCATGCGATTTCTGATTTAACTTCAAAACCCCACGACAACAGACCAATACAGCGCATGCATGTGCTTATAAGAGATCGGTACCCATTCTGTGCATTGTGCGTATCCTCACAAAAACCGTTCACAATGAGGCCATAGAAACTTAATTATAGTTCCTACCAGTAGATGGTTATGTGCGTTTGTGGGTTACGAGGTGCTTTTTAATAGTTCTAGACCACCTTATGTGCATCCATTGACAGTCCCATAAGGTTGGCCAAGCACGTACGTACGTAGGTACACGTACGTCGGAGTCCCAGGTTCTGCTGTTGTCCTTGTTAACGCTGAGGAATACATCCACTCCACCTCGTCCCCTCGAGGCAATCATTTTGAGAAACTGCAAGAAAACCCAGATTGTCATGTCGAAAATCATGCCATATACGGCAGTTGCCTTATCTCAAGAAATGGGTTTTCAGTTATAAAAGGATTAATTACGTGAGGTTATAACAGCAATCATCGTACATCATAATCCCAAAATAGCTTCTGGACGAACTTCTTTTAAGCCCCCTGAAAAAAACCTCATTCATTAAAAATACCTACGCGTTTGGTATAGAATTTTCCCGTTGATCTCACATATCTTTATTAATTTAGACATATTTCGTAGATAACAGGCACGAAAACACTCGTTGTTCTACTAAGTGATAGAAAGTTACGTTTTCTAATGTTACACTCGAACAAAGATGGTATTCCGTCTTAGAAGTCTTTTAAATTCCCAAAATATTTTGAACTCGATCTGCATTTGCACCTGCGCCCACAGCTGTTTCCCTACTGTATTATGATGGCGTCGTTAAGGGCCTGTAAATTGCAGCAATGAGCGAGGATCATTTTGAGTGGCTCATACGCAGTATTACTAAACGGACAGGCATGAAGCCGTTTGAATGAACATCTTGTGTTCACCACACTTTCATGATTACAAACTTTTGAAAACAAAAGATACCCTCTCGTTAAGTATAAAATTGGGTGAGAACGTATTTGTCTATGTTTAGGGTTACAACAGGTAGCAGGCTTTTCAAATGCCCCCATCACTCATCGCACAAAATGATCACACCTCGGACTGTTGTTCGTGGGTGGCCCACGGTTGTAAATAATTTGGCATCATCTTCTCGTCCTGCTGGCATGCGCTTGACGCTCCTTTGTCGCATCTCCCATTGTCAGGCATCCAGTAAACACTTTGAATGGACTAGTTACGGCTAACTGTTCTTCTGCCTTATCCAGTTATGGACTGTGAATTATGAAGCAAGTAGGGCATACCCGCTGGGTATTTACTTTGGATTAGTGAGCACGCAATACGCATCGAAACTCGCGAACACTAACTGCAAGTTCCAAGCATGCTTTCACACAAAAAATAATCCCATAACTGCGCTTGCCATGCTAATTACTGTGAAAAATTATGTCCGGCTCTAGACGTAGCTCGAGGTTGCGCACTCACTTAGCCGCCTTTTTAATCAGACTTTGGAATAAATTAATATTTATTCGACGCGAAGGTACTTTACCGATCTTCTAGCCCCGCACATGTTTAGCTATAGTTGCCAAGGCTGATTCTCTGACTTTTCCTTTAATGTGCTAATTTTATTTGCAAAGATATCTCAATAAGAAGGACCTCGCCAATGCGCTGAGTTGACTGTAATTCGCAACATCCACTGTTTCATCCAACTGGAGAAAGGTTTTAAAGGAATTGCTCTCATAACAGCGACAACTTGACCCAAATTTCCAAACCCAAATCATCGATTCGGCTTTGAATAACACTATTTGGTGACGATACTAATTAAAGTCTGGTCAAGGCCTCCCTTCTGAACAAAATTGTCATTGTTTTTAATGCAGACGGGTGTATCAACTCTTCTGTGTGGGGTTTGTTGCCTTTGAAAAATTTGGGCTCCTCGTAGTATGAAACCATTAAGAGTGGTTTTTCAGCTGCTATAAAACGTAATTTTGGAAAGATTTCTGGAGAGTCCGATCGGACTCTTTAAGCTTTCTATGACTCAAAATCATGACCGCAAAATCTGCACCAGCATGTGGGTTGAAATGTTCCAGCAGTTTAGACGGCTTCAGATTTGCCTTTGCGATAATGCACTGGACCTTTTGCACATCATCAGGTGTAAGTAAAACCTATTTTCTCATAATCAATATTCAATTTTCTTCTTATTAGCATCACGAAGTGTTAATAATAATTGGAGAAGTGCAAGCTGAAAACATGAATGAAGTTGATTAGAAGAAAAGCAACAATAGGAAAGTAATACATAATAACTTTACTCACTATTTATGTGAGACGGAAGTGGAACGAGTCAACTAGCGTGCGTGAGCTGACTAGGATACATGATGTTGTAAACTGCGACCGAAGTTAACAATATGAACGACAAATCTCCTATGAACGCATGCGCAGGAAATTTGCTCCGCACAAGTACCAATGTCTTTCGGGTAATTTTCAAACAATTATTTAATGTATTTTAAATAAGAATGAAAATGGAATCTCACACCCTCTAGAATGCGTCCCCGTACCGGCAAGCGGTACGAGCACCCCTGGTTGGGAACTTCCAGTTTAGATGTTCCCTTTGCACAGAGTCGTAATAGTTCGACAGTTTTCGAGAAACGCATAACAGACAATACGGATAGAAGATCACCATATAAAAATTATGCTCATGTGAGGGTGAAGCCTGCTTTGACACGCGTAGAACTGAATCCATTAATAAAAACCAAGTGGAAGTTCATTTATTACGGCAGTGAGGATCCATTTTAACAGTATTTTGAAGTGTCTGATCTGTTTCCACAAGCCATAGGTCCATCTCACGGCAACAAGCAACTTAGAATTAATGTGGACGGCTACAGTTGTGAGAAGCATTCAATAGAACGATTCGTTATGTTTGGTAGTCACACATGAGGGGCCTGGTGCTATACCTCGTCTGATTTCGTTAAAGATTGTGATTCAGGAACCCACTCTGAATTCGGCAGGGAAAACCGGTTATCCCACTCCTCCCCCCAAAATCTCAAATCTGGAGTTGTTGCAGGCGGTCGCCTAGCGCAGAAAAATCAAGCCTCGAGGACTTTGTGCCGAGGCTGCAATGTGAGCGGTAAAAGCACCATTTCCGTTCTGAAACGAAGCCGACAAGTGTGAGCCGCTGGCTCCAAATGTAGAGTACTCACCGGTTTCTAACTACATATTCTTATAACTGTGCTATGGCAGTGATTTGGTGTTTCGCTGCATCGTGTTCGCCAGGATCATACCTGCAGGCCAAAAACTTGCCGGAATTTGTCGCACACTTTAAAGCAAGCTTCATACGCCCTTGTATTTCTAAGCGTCCATGAGGAACGATCAGTGCTAACCCACAGGTAATTTAAAACTAACTGGTGGGCAAAATTAAACTTAATCCTCCCACTTAATTCATGAACGACGGGCAAAAACTTTCCAACGCGATTCGCGACTTTGCCTTTGATAGCGATGGCGCACTTAAACATTATTTAACAAAATACCTTATTAAGACACTGTTAAAGAGGTATTTTGTTAGAGAAGGACTCTTATTTTATGTCAACAATGTAGGTTTTCGGGCTTTAACTGTCACCTGTGACCTCCTTATGATAAATCATTCAAAATGAGGCCTCGGTTATTTATTAACCGACAAATTTTGCGCAAACCACAGTAAATATGAAAATAATGTCCAAGAAACCAATATTTAGACAGATGCTTTTAATAAATATCTTATTTAATGGGCTTCTACTGATACAAACTATAGTCGCCACATTCTAGGCAGTCGATTAAAAAATTGAAAACTGCAAAGTATCAACTGTTACTGCAACTCGACGGAGTCAACCGTCACCAAAAAATATACAGTCATTTTACTAAGAAAATGTTCCCTTTCTACATAAAAACGGTCCACTCACAACTTAATCTGTTAAATCTGCCAAAATTGATAAGCCGTTGACGGCTTTTTACCATGTGACCTTATGAAAACTTTTGTCCTTATGACGTCTCTGCCAGTGAAGTCAAGAGAAGTCAATTTTTCTTTGGTCAACCGCATCCTAAAAAATAAAAAAATTAAAAAATTAAATGGCGTCCTCATGAAACAGCTTTTGAACCTTTCCTCAGGCAGTATGCGCTTTACTATGCTAGATTCTTCGTAAAACACTGATTCTTAGAAAATATTTACATTAGATATATTTTTAGCTGACATTTGTAAACATTACTGGACCTATAGTGGGTGTGCTAGCTTACGAAATGTCAACCGAAATTCCGAAATGCGTTTTCGTTTCGAAACGATTACTTAAGTAGGGTTGTAAAATTAATCATCATGCAGCATACTTCCATAATAATTCAGTAACCTCTGGATGCCAGCTTTCGAATGAACACCTTATCGGCCGCATGCAAATACTACACTCTGTAGAAAATGACTTTTTAACCAACAGGAAATTTTCTCGTTGACTTTCGACGCTCTTAAAAATTAAATTATATTCCATGGAAAAATGCATAAAGTTATTCATTTTTTGAAAATTCGGCATAAAATGACGTCTTCTTCAAATTTTATACCTAAAGGGTGGTATAATTTGGTTTTAAAAAATTTTTTTGATTCTCTAATAATTTTGAGCACAAAGAGCGTTACACTTGCATTCAGGGTTTCCAAACTACAAGCTTAATATTTTCCGCAAACGGCAAACCATAAATTTTGCTACGTTATGAAAAGGTGACGGTATGGAGTTCACGAAATTTAACAGTGGATTTGGACCATATCGCAAACTTTGCAAGCCACATTAGAAAATGCAGAGACATGGTGTTTTATGAACGGGCACTTTACAGCATCAAAAAATTTCATAATTAGAAACTTTTGAAAACCAAATTATACCCCTCCTTCGAGTTGAAAATTGGAAGGAGACGTCATTTTCTGCCGAATGAGCAAAAAATAAATATGTTTATGCATGTTTTTCGTGGAATATAGTTTAATTCTTAAGAGCATCGAAAATCAAAAAGAAAAATTCCAGCTAGTTAAGTAGTCCTTTTCTACAGAGTGTAGTTTTTGCATGCGGCCGAAAAGGAGTTCGTTCGAAAACCGGCATCCTGCGGTAATTGAATTATTCTAGAATTATACTGCATAATTAAACGCATTTCGGAATTTCGATTGACATTTTGTGAGTTAACACATCTACTGTATGTTATTATATTCTGTTCGTTTCTTACGTGGGCTTGGTTTTGTACTTTTAAAACTTGACTTTAATCCTGTGACGCAAATTTCCGTGTTTTCGGCATCTCCGGTTTTTTTACAACTTTTTATCTTTAACCAACAAAGAAACACTTCAGATCTTGACGTTATAGTCCATTTAACCTGAGGTCGTCTACTGTTATTTCTGAGTTTTGGTGGATGCAGTGGTACTGGTTTCAGATTTATTAGTGATTTTTTGTTAAGTTACGCGGTTCTCCATTTGAATACCTTTACTGCGCTTACTTTCTGAAGATCAGGTGTAGTGGGTTATCGCCTCATCCATACGGTCTGGGACGACCTTACTGAGTGACCATGAGTTGGTCCTCTTAGGTAGACTCACACTTACAGTCAATATCACACACGGTGGTCCACTACCACTTGGCTTGGTACGACACACCCAGCTCATTTATCATATGCCGACTTAGTGAAAAGTGCTTCAAACGTAGAATTTCAAATTTGCCGACATTCACCCGTCATCCAGAAGCATGCGTCAGATCTCGTAGAATGAACGTCGATATTCATTTTGCTGGCTGAGAAACTTTCAACTGCAGTATGGTTCGTATGAATTTTAAAATTTATATTGGGCTCTCATCTCAGGACAGTTGCAGTGACCGAGCTTAACAAATCTTTCTTAAATGCCAACTTGTCTCTTTTACCAAGTTACCGTTCTGCTTTTTCAAAAGTGTATGTACTTTAAGTAGGTGCATGCACTAACAAAATGCCATGTTGGAATAGCGCTCACCAATCTGGCGAGAGTACAGTAAGTGAGCTAACTCATGAAATGTCAACCGAAATTTTGAAATGACTTTTCGTTTCGAAAAGATTGATTAAGTGGGGTTGTAAAACTAGTCAGCCTGCAATATAATTCTTTAATATTTCAGTTCCCTCAAGATGCTGGCTTTCGAATGAACTTCCCTCCGACTGCATGCAAAAACTGCACTCTGTATAAAATGACTACTTACGTAACATGAATATTTTCATTGATTTTCGACGCCCCTAAAATTCCAGTTATATTTCATGGAAAACATGCACAAAAATATTCATTCTTTTACTCGTTCAGTTACGTCTTTTTCCAATCATATACATGAGGGAAGGGTATAATTCGGTTTTCAAAATTTTTCCAATTCCAGATTAATTTTGAACCCGCTCTACCGTTACACTTAGATTCGAGGTTTTGAAACTCCAAGCCGTATATTTTCCACGTACGGAAAACCACATATTTCGCTAAGGTAATAAGGGGAAACCATATAGGGTTCATAGAATTCAGCAGTGAATTTGATTCATGCTGTTATCTTTACAAGCCACATTGTTAAATGCAGAGACATGACGATTTATGAACGGCCATTTCACGGTGTATAAAAGTCCCACAATTAAAAACTTTTTTAAAACCGAATTATGTCCAACCTTCGAGTATAAGATAGGAAGAAGACGTAATTGAATGATCAAAAGAATGAATATTTGTATGCATGTTTTCCATGAAATAAAGTTGGACTTTTAGGGCATCGAAAATCAAAGAGAAAAATTCATGTTACGTAAGTAGTCATTTTTTACAGTGTAGTTTTTGCATGCAGCCGGTAAGAAGTTCCTTCGAAAGCTGACATCCTGAGGTAACTAAAATATTATAGAATTATGTCACAGGCTGACTATTTTTGCAACCCTAGCTAATTAATCTCTTCGAAACGAAAACTCATTTCAAAATTTCGGTTGAAATTTCGTGAGTTAGCCCACCTACTGTCTATGCTCGTCTCATTGCACTTCGAGGCTCAACCTGGAACCCTTACAAACAGTCACTCAGCGACCAGACGTGTGCACAGAATCTTAGCGCCTACAAGTCTGAGGTTAGATATGGCTGGCTACCGACGGCTAACAAGCCCGAAATGGTCATCTAAGTCTCCCTTGTCTTTTTCGGTAGTGCAACTACTGCCTACGTGCAATCAGACGGCAGAGTCAGCATGAGTAATTGTGATAGACAGAAGAGACACCGCTTCACCGTTATGGTCTAACTTTGATGCTGGTATTTGTCAGGTGGTGAAATAACAAAAAACATGCCTCAGAAATTTATTTGCATAGACTGGTTGTTGATTTACCGGCAAAATTTTGTGAGCACGGTCTTAAGAGTCCTGTGGGGAACCGTTCAAATGCAGGTCCACATATAGTATCGATGGGCGCCTTATGGGTAGTACGAACTTTATTAGATTTGTATTTAGTCCGTAAGACAATTAGTTGTTTCACACTGACTTGTTGTCGAAAACGCTCTGCACTGATGGAATTTTTCTTTAGTGGATCGAGATATTTCAGTTCGGAGAACTTATTCGATAATCAATTAAAGACACTTAATTCGCAATCCACATAAAAATGACGAAAAGCCCATAAAATACCCAGCAATATCAAGGGAGAAAATACAAAGTGGCAGGGAAGTCATTGAAGATCCAGTCAATCCACGACAAATGTTAAGACTGTTGGCTGAATTTCATTTAATCCAAACAAAACCGCTGGTCTTATCAACGAGAAAGGATCTGAAGGGCTTGTCTTCACACCAGATGGGTGTTCTGATACAGTTTTTTAAATCCTGCAACCTCTCAGAATCAGGCTTCCACACAAACCACATTGCAGGCTAAGCTGTTAGTAGATGCAATCTAAACACTAAAGGCTTTAAAGTGATATTCAGTCAAATACAGCCAGTTTGGGCGAAGGAAATTGACAGAAATTACGCATGCAGCAGCGTCGATCAAACAGATGTCATCTGGAGTCAACTCATTCGGACTGAAAATACATTCTTTGCAGGCAGATGAAAAGGACGATTTTCGCCGGATTTCGACTATATATTACAGGAACCTAGTAGATCTATCTGGAGACCTCGATTTCGGCGGCAAAATCTACAAACTGTTGTGTCAGACCATCATGCATTTAATACACTAGACGGACAATAAATAGCGTTTTCGAGAACATTGTTTTTCTCTGTTGCTCATGGAAAGTTTGTCAGTCGGCAAATATTATAGGCGCTGGCTAATTATTCCATCTGCTGAACCACGGCAGCCACAGTGCCTGGTTTTCAAGCCTGTCTAGATTTAGCATTGAAGCTCATTCCCTGACCCACTAAAGACCCCGCCTTATTTAACACGCTGTTTGGCATGCCGACCCCCAGATGTCTAACTGGTCTGCTGCAGGTGGCTTCGGCCCCAAAAGAATGTCCCCTTGTTAGCGTCAGCCTTCTTGAAGACACCGATCTCTTATGAATTTTTCTTCTCTGAGATCAGGTGACGAATTTCTTTGTCCTTGTTCTCGAACCGTTGTTGACGTTGTCCGTTTGTGCAGCCGATGACTTTCAGGGCAGTGACATGAATGTCATCATGCAGTTCCCTCCACTGGGTTTCGACAGTGACACCAACTTCCAGGACTTACATTTGCTCCTGCTAGGGGACATGCAACTGCTGACAACTACCAAGTGGACGACTTGCGGGATCGCGGCTACGATCTAATCTTCCAAACGAGATGTTGATGGCCTGCCTTGTATTCTCAAATGCGCACGGCCCTGACCACTAGCACATCACGCTCTATACGCTCCGGAAAAGGGCGTTATCCAGGAACTGCTATTGCGAGTATATCCAAGTTGACTACTCCCTTATCGGAATGTGGTAGGAGATGTTAAATTGGAGACGTTTGTGTTCTTTGCAGGCCTGCAGCTGCTGATGTCCTGGCAACCTGAACACTTCCTCCCAAGTAGCGTGGTCCGTAGAGACACGGGCATTAAAGTTACCTAACTAAAAACTAATGTTTCTGTCCTCATCACAGTCGTGGGGAGGATGGACAGGCCTTCGTAGAAATTGCTCCTAGCATCGTTGGGGCTTGACCCTGCAGGAACGCAGACGCTGAAGATGTCAACTGTGCTCCGGAAATTGACAATCTCATTGTCGTGAGACGATGTTCCATCGTCTGGTGATGTCCTTCCTGATATTCTAAGCGATTCCGGTGTCACATCGTCAAATCCCATAGACTTTCCTTCGCGACACAATCACAGAAGAAAATATTGTCAGTTCGAATTAAAACACTACAGTTAATGAAGGTGAGATTTGGAGTTCCAGGTGAATGTAAAAGTGAAGAAGAAGAAGAAGAGGGGGCGAGCACCGGAACATTTTGTTTATTGTCCTGAGTTATCTCTAACTATGGGCTCCTTCACAAGTCTGAAAGCATAGGACAATAATCAAAATGTTCTCGTGCTTGACCCCTCTCTTTCGTCACCAAAGTCAACATTTACTTGCCTAAAAATGCTAACACAAATCGGTCATGAAAATATTCAATGTTCGCATTGCTTTTCATGCATTCTGGACAAGTGTTTGTAGCAGCATAATCACTACACTCATAAACTGGAGTTTTTAACTGCCTAAAGAGAACAGTTTTAGTTTTTAGAAACTGAGAAATATTTTCTTTGCTAACTCTTTTCATCGCCTTCGCAACCTTTCTTCCCTCATTGATTATCTAATACAGACAATCTAATCAGGGTAGTTTTCCTCGATAAAATATGTTTTTCTGCCACATTACTGTATTCAAATCTTCCTCTTCCTCCTCCGTCAGCCGGCCAGCCTACCTTGAGGACTATCAGCTGCTCGCCACGACTGAATAGGAGCAAGCTCACGTCCTGTCCCGTCTACGTAGACATCTCCCACGAGTAAGGCGCACGCGTCCGTTGTCATTGGACTACTCTCACCCAGCCACAAGTGCCCTCGCTGTCTTTGGCTAGCGGTTGGTGCTCACTCCCGGTTTTCATGAGCATATGTAAAGTGAGCATGTTTTTCTCAACTCCGCCGTCCTGCCTAACGCCTCAAGCAGGATGCGCAAGCGTATATAACATCTGGGTAGTATATGGGTATATGTACACATCATGATCTAGATTATTGTGTGGTGTCTACTTAATTTATTTCGGTAGAGTGATATGCATAACTAAATTTGTTGACGTCAATGTCGTTAATAGCGCCCTCTCTTCCCATGCCTTGGCACAGTCAGCCCGCCCCATAAACCAAGCCTTAACTCACTACATAGCGCAGTAATCGATGACCAGCCGGCTTAGATTAGTCCGGTTGCTTCAAGTTTTATCTTACGCATATTTTACGGTGGAAGTCGCAGCCATCAGTGCGTCTCCATTTGGCCACCGACAGAGTCGGCTGTCCAGTGCTACCTATCTTGGCAAGTACGCAGTACGAGACCTCACTTAGGGAACAAAAACCAGGTCATTGTTTAATACGTGTTTAATGGGTGGGGCTAAACGGCAAAAGGGAGAAATTAGTAGTAGATAAAACATTCGGATAGATGTTGGAGGTCATATTTTGTCCTCGAGCTAATTTTCTCTACAGCCACTTGCAAAAGAGCACAGGCGCCAGGAACCCGATCCCTGAGGACTGATGACAGTGCAGGCAAAAGTTGAGCATTTTTCGCAGTTGTTTCAGTTTATTTCCACAGAAGAAGCAGCTTGCGCTTCATGCAGCCAGGAGATCGGGAAACATCAATTAGAAAAAGACGAGGACGCAATATGTCGCGATGACCTGGCTTTTGTTCCCTGAATGGGGTCGAATACTTCGTCCATACCCCTATCGTTTTTTCATAGAGCAACCTACCTCGGAACCTCGTAACTACTTCCCGCCCTTTTCTATGTCTGTCCAGTGGTTGGCGTCCAGACTGCCTTAATGTTTCCTGCTACTTCCGACTGCTTCTTATAAAACGTTTCTTGTGGTCTTCGCAGTCCACAGTCGGCTCCCTCTAGTTGTCGATAAGATCTTCAGAAAACGTCTGGGGTTCTTTCTTTATGTCAATGACTGGGGGCCAGTCTATTAACAAGTGCAATGATCTTCCCATTCAATACAGCGTGCTGAGACTTCGTCTAGGCAGAGTAATTGGCCACGCGGGGAGCGCACTGGTGAACACTCTTCCCAACACCAGGGTCAGGGCGTTAGATGGTCGAGCAATCATCACACCAACATCCAACGCACGTGATGAAATTGCAGCTATTAACGACGCGAATATCGGCCATCACGCCACATGCAACGGTCGCTGATGAAGGGGAGAGAGCCGTGAATATTCATAGATTTGCGGTAGCATGGCTACTGCATCCAATAAATACTGCAGCCGCATGTGCATGAACCACCCTTATCTGCTTATGTCTCTGATGATGGATTCGAGCAGGAATCCGAAACTTTAGGCTAATAAAGCTCTTGTCCCGGCGATCGTGTCTTCTTCTTGATGACTGCTTCCTGGAACTCGTCTCTTCGATTCTATTGGCAATGCTTTCTGGAGATTTGCAAGAAGGTCAATCGGTAAGTGCCAGTGAGCTTCCTAATCCTTCGTCTGTTTTCTGCTAGCCACTGATCAGGCCGCGGAGAAAACGCCTTCTGTACCTTTTCCACATCGCAGCAAATGCCGGCGAACATCCGCCCTTCTTTTACTTTCTATAATTATTCCGGGTAGCGGCTTCATGCCCCAAGTGGTGAACCCTTCTACTTCTGCTTATGGCTGGCTTAACAGGTTTTGTCTATTTCATTGCTTTCAGGTGGCTCACTATTAGTCACCCATGTGGTCGCCTAGAAAGGCCCGTCTTCACTTGCTGTTTTAGCCGCTCATCGCGACAACACACTCCAAAGCCTTCGCCAACCTTGACTACTTAAGCCTTTTTATGGCTTGGGTCCAGCCACATCCGGTTTCGTATTGCATATCTATTAAGGTTAACGCCGTATCCCTCAGTGCGCCTTCGGATTGCCGCACGCAAGGTTGGCCATTAATTACATACACCACTAACCTAGTAAGGCTGTCCGACCCCTGTTCTGTTCACGTTGGCAAGACCATTGGCGGCCATGCAGACCTGTTAAACTGCACAAGCAAGCAACACCATGTTCGACCGGCTTCGCATGATCATAACTAACGATTGCCCAGTATCGTGGTGGACGGATTAGTGCCTAAAACAACCTGGGCTTGTGCAGAGACCTGCTGGCTCCGTGAACACATATCAGTCAGTGGCCCCATGCATATATTGCATTTTTGACACTTGCGTCAGGCTCACATGGTCAGCTTAAAGAATGCTACACTCAGAGTATGAAAGTATTCCGATACGTTGTAGAACCACCTTTTTTCCGGTGGCTGTGGTATATCGCCCACCTATTCAGGAGAGGAGGTTACCTTCATTATCTGCGCGGTCAATAGGAGCGTTGGGTAAGGTTTGGTCCTGCAATAGGCACTTTATGAATATCATACTACTGACCTACTGAGTTGTTTTGAGTAGGCGTGATTATGTTGAAATCGTATGCTTTGAAAGGGTACTATTGAGATAGGTGCTAAATGCATTTACTAGGTACGTTAAAGGCACAGTTCAGACCAAGTGCCCAACGCACTTGCACACCGTTTCCGCTCTGCTTGATCTCTCCTTCTTTGCCGATCTAATGAGTGGCTGGGCTAGGTACATCGAAGGCACAGGAGGAAAGTAATTGACGTTCTCAAAAAATTTCTCTATAGCAGTATATACAGTAGAAAAATTAAATGGCGTGCAGGTGCGCGGCCTTGTTTATGGGTTGGAATTGCGTTCTGCGTTGCCTTTGCATTTTACTATGTTGGCTTCCCGCCTGTAATTTATCTATACTTTCATTATCATTATTACAGAGCAACTTATAAATACGTGCCATCATGCACTTGCATAATTTTCAATGGTTCGTCGTTTGCCTTATTCGTCTCCTTGACTGAATCGGGATCCTTTCCCTTACCTTCCATCACTTTTTCTGCACGCTATGCGGAACAACCTTGGCCACGCGTTGCCGATTCTTATTGTCTGTTTTTTATCCTTCTGCATTTTCGTATTTCTTGCCCGCACATCGGCATTCTCTGTAAACTGTTCCACATACATTTGCACTTGGGTTTTACTTCTTTCAAACTTCCCCGGTCACATAAAGGTGCTCCTTTCTATCTTACCACTTTGTTGTCTTCCCTTCGGCGTGTCCAAATGCTCCACCCGTAAAACCCCCAGTACCACCATCCTCGTGTTACAGGCAGTCGGGGTTTATCCACTTCCAGTGCAGCTGCAGGACCCAACCCAACCGCGCTTTGCCTTCTACCAACCTCGCATTTGATCGATTTTCACCTCGTTTCGATAAGCTTTGTTCGTTTCGTTAGGACTCTCCGTCGCTTTCATTGATTTACGGCTCTTCCTTTGATTGCATTTCTGTGAAGACTTCTTTCACTCAGTAGCAATAAATTACGCAGTCTGCGTTGACATCTTGGCATTTGCAGAGAAAAATCCTCCACCAAGGTTCCGTATATACAATAATATACGCCTACATTTTGGAGTCAACGTGTGGGTGGCATTGAGTGCAAGGGCAGGTCGTTACGCTTTCATGTAAACTGGGCTTTTCCACTGGTCCCCTAAATATGCTTTACGAGTGGGTTTTTTGCATTTCTTTTCATCCCACATGCAAGCATTGCCCCACATCACGCAAGAGCATCTGAGAAAAAGTTAACTTGTTTTGTTGGCCATAACCACTGTGGAGTCAAAGTGCTGAGCCTACGCCCGTAAATTCACACTATCATTTACACGGATTACATAGCTGGCGACATGCAAAGTTAGATGGTCTACACGAGACGAATATTTGGACTTCCCGCGATCTGCTAATCCTACTAACGAATTAATCCATGAAGTATTTAAGATTGCTTGTATAATCCTGACTTGATTGATTAAACTTGAGTATTTCATTTTTGCCTCGATTAGGAACGAAATTACTTCCTCTGCATACTTCTCTCATTAGATGAGACAACCCGTAGGGTTTCTTCCTTCATTATAATCAGCTCAGTTCAGCTTTATTAAGGGAAAGATGAACGAGCGCCTTTGAAATCCCTGCTGGCCGATAAGTAGAAAATTGAAAGAGATTGCTTACATTACTGTATGCAAAAAGCGAGCACTTGTTTGGCTGTTTAAAAAAAGCGAAACATGAAGTCTACTCGCTTATTGAAAGCAGTTCGGTGACTGGTTAAGTGGGTGCGTGTGTGGGTGGTAATCCAGAGGTTTGATGCATGTTAAGTATGCACTTAACTGAATCCACACAGGAAGAGAGTAGAACCACAGTGAGCGGGACGTTCCACGCTGCAATCACTCTGCTGAGTTCACTGAAGACAATGCACCAGACCGTCTACAGTGACCGCTTCTCAACTCTCTGAGCTGAGGTCATTGTAGATAATGCACCAGACCGTCTACGACAGACGACCCAACCTTGTACGATGAAACAACAAACTGAAATAATCGTATTGGAATAAAACCCACTTAAATACGTATAGTAGGTATTCTTTGTATGCCACAGATGTTTGGGGGCCTTCACCCAATCCTTTTCGAAGAAGAACTTACGCCCATTGATCCTTGCTTTACCTGTGTGTGGATTTGGGGATGACCGCTCAAAGTGGGAATGTCACACTGAGTGAAAAAATCACTGGGGACAAATCAACAGTCGAAGCCATTCATAATGCGGAATGTATGTATGATATCACCGCGTAGTTGCCTGTAGGAAAGGAGAAAGAGGTTGAGGGTCGAAGGTCTGTTTTCATAGGGGTAATGCTCCCACACCTTTGGTCATTTTGCCACGCGCCTCTGGACCTTCTCCAAGACGGTACAGTCCCCGACAGTCCAAGGTCTCCATGCCTGTATGGCATATTTTAGATTAAGCCGTACGAAGGTTCCTAATATTTTGAAAAGCTGTCTTTGTCAAATCCCATAAAGGCTAGCCTAATGAGTTGAAATGCAGACATGGCCGACTTGATCGCCTTCAAGCAATTCAATTTTGGTTTGAGTGAGGGTGTAATCCACACAGCCAAGGCATTCTGACTGTCAGCTTGTGGCATTGGTGTACCAATTAAAAAGTAAATTATGGGACCGGAGGCTTTGGTACTGCGGAGTTTAAGAAAGTTGCATATACTAAGCGAACGCGTCGACCAGTCCTTGAGCCTTTTCAGGTTGATTTGCAGGCGGTCTCGGTATGCAGTATTGGGAACAACTTTCCACAATTTAATGTCGTTCGCAAACAGGATAACGTCACAGTCCAAATTACCGATGTGACTCCTGATGAAAACGGGGAATAACGTGGAGCCTAAACCCGAAAACCGTGGGACGCCATTCACCACAGTTACCTCTGAGGACCTGAATTGCACTCTTTTTGATTATCCGGTCAAAAAGTTCTGGATCTATGCAAGAAGACTTCCAGGAACTCCAACTCTGCTCAGTTTGTGCAGGAGACGTTGGTGAAGAACGCTGTCGGTGGTCTTTTTGAGGTCGATATAAATTGCGTGCATATATTGCCTTCGTCGCTTGCTTTGGTCCAGTGTTCACGTGGAAAGGGCAGATTTTCAAGACAAGACCTACCCCATGGAAGGCCGTGTTAGGTATCGGAGAGGAGGTGATTCTGCTCGAAAAACTGCATGAAAACATTTTTTATGACTTTTTCCGTGATTTTAAAACAAATAGGGGTAATGCTCACTGGCCTGCAGAGTTTGGGATTAGCCATGGCATGGTTCAAAATTTTGACCCGGTTCCTCTGCAAATTGTAACTGTCGAGGGATTCAGGCGTCCTTTCAGTGCGGGATGCTTTTCATTGTTTACTTCTTATGTTAAATTCCTTCTGTTAGGATGAAATCAACCAGCAGGGTCTGTTCGCTAAGCTTCTTCACACGATTGAGCAGTAGTTGGAGATGAGGTTATGGAGCACCTCTTTGAATTGACCCCAAAACCTCAATGATATCGCCGGAGAGTGTTGTTACCATCTTTATTCCTCCTCAACACGTTATATAAATTTAGCATTATAGTCTTACCAGTCTTCCTGGCTGATCATTGGTCATTATTGTCTGACCTTGTTAGAACGATAGGTGATAAAAAATTTTCCCGACAGGCCGTAAGTTTCTTCTTGTGAATTCTCAGATAACGAAACATTTGTCCTTCTCTGCAAATACTGGTCTTCATAATTCTCTAATTATGAAGCCGTACTTCCATCTTAACTGTTTGATTGTTTTTCTACAAACGAACTACCTTCTGGCTCATGTATACCCACTAAACTTGCCTCCCTGACAGTTTTACAAGCGCAAATGTGCTACTCATAACTGGGACGGCAAGCCATAGCCATTTCAGTCACTAATAATCGGACGGCGCTTTGTAATCTTCACTTATCGTATAATTAGTTATCTGGATTAGAGAGGCTCTGACGAGAAGAGGTTTCCGTTCCCTGTCTGCAGCGGTTAGGTATAACCCTATCAGCCCACTTCTACACACTGAAATACGCCATCGATAATAAAATTGATCGTAACGGAAGCCTCGAGTAAAATACCTGTATACGATGATGTTGCCGGAAGTGAGCTATCTCTAGAAGTAGTTAAGCTTTTCCAAGATTTCGCCCCTGCATCAAAGCGGTGGGCAGTTTGAGACTGTGATTGGGTTTCAGTCCTGCGGGGCTATCCAAATAAAGCCTGTATTTTGGATAAAAACTCATGAAACACGAACCAAAATTTTTAAATAGGCTTTAAAATATAAAGGGGTGTTTCAGCACTCATTGGTATGAAACAAAACCTCAAACACTTGCAGTTCCGACTCAAAGTATCTTCGGTCTCTTATGTTTGTAATGCTCGGAAAAGATAGACGACTGGAGATTAAGACTTTCTATTGGAAATGGGAATAAGTAGCCTTTGTAACTATCATCCCGTCTTGCCTACTTCTTTGATTTGGCTAGCCGCACAGGGGAACCAACTGGGAATGGCCGTGTGAATGCCATCACGTGAGCAAATGGGTGATTGATGAAAAAACAACTGAAGACAGGGCGATCAAAGTGAATAGGAACAGCAGGCTCCACTATCTGCGATCTGAAGCTGTTAACCGGAGTGGTGTTATGAAATAAGGGAGGACGAATGTCTACAACACTGGAGGCGACATGGACGAAGAGGCAGCAAACGCATTACCGCTGGCAGAAAACTAACGGATAAATAAGAAGCTTACTGGCATCCATCGCGCGATTTTATTGCCCATCAGCAGAAAATAAACTAATAAATGAGGCGACCGTCCTAGCAGTTGTGTAAAACGAAGTTAATGAATAAGCTCACAATGGCGATTTATGGGTCATTTGCTACATTGAGAAGGAATCTAGGGGTCGGAGATAAAGCAGTGAACGATGATGTTTCCCAAGGGCAGCATACACTTTTCCGTGGTCTTCGGCAATAGGGCTCCTGACCTACAGCTTGAGGTCTTTAGTTCGACTAACAACTGGCAATATGAAAGAACAAAGGACGATTTCCATCGACTTTGACAGCGACTGGTATGAAGACGGCTGTGGATTATGAGGTCCAACGGAAACGTTATATAAAACGACGGCAATAGTGTCAGTATCAACTCGTTCGACTGTGTACGAATCAGGCAAGGAGGGACAGATTCGTCAACACTAATGCGCCTCGAGATTTTCGTCAATGTACCTCAGGTTACCTATATCATATAAGTAGGCATTCTACGGGAATGTGGCTCAACGATGCTTATTCGTGCTCTACCGAAATTCCCCCTAATGCTGAACGATTGCGTAACGTACACATGTTCACTCTTCCGGTTAACTGATTGGATATCTGATCGTTTTTAAACCATCCTGGAGCGTTGATTTCCAAGAATTCCCGATATCCACAAGCTTATAAGTGCCACTGAGGCAACATGCGACGTAGTCTAAATCCATTCGGATATTTACCGATCGTCTGAGGGTTCATTTATGATTAAATAGACTCTTATGGTAAATTACGGTAACGACAGAGTGTATTTATGAACCCAAGTAGATGACAACTCCACAAATATATCCTAAAATTTAGTGTGGCCGTAAACATCACTTATTATTCACTGTTCCCATCGTTTGAAATTTCCTTCCCTTCTTGACTAAATGTAAACTTACCAGTGGCGTTTTATTCAAAGCCAATTATTTTTTGAAAATTGCATTTTGTTTATTTTTACAGTTATTGAGTTCACTTTCTTTGCCAAATGGCAGCGTTCGATAGGACTCTCGGCAGACATTTATCGATTTTCTGTCTTTTTGCTTCCCGTGCTGTGTAAGGTCCCACCCGAAACTCCCCCTACCACCATTCAAAGCACGTTACAGTCCACAGGTCAGCTCAAGTCAGTTATGGGTCCTATATCCAAAGGCACAGTGAGACAAGCACGTTCCGTAATCCGATCGGTGAGCCGCCCATCTACCATAATTAATACTGAAGAAGGAGACACCTATGAATGCGGTATAGGTATAGGTATACGGTAACATGGCTACAGCATCCTATAAATACTGCAGCCCCTTATGCATGAACCTGTAGCAGTTCGCGTCTCCTCGCTCGCTGCCTTTGTCACGCTGCCCTCCTGTCCGCCTCACACTCCTTGTCGATGCGCTGATGGGATGCGCGAGTGCTCGAAGCCAATCAACGCTCCGCCCACTCTGATTGGCTGGTGAGATTGAGACAACGAAGGGCGCACACACGCGCTGACACAACACCTCTAGGGCGGACGCGGACAACAGCTGGCTCGGAGCGCGCTTGCGGCGACTGCCCACACAGCCTTTGTGTACACGCTTTCCAAGCAGTAAAGTTTGCCCAACTCAAACCGTCTTCCCTGACTTTTGATTGGGAATCTTTATCGTGTCGACCACACAAATTTCGACAAACCATCCATATCTGCTTTTGTCTCTGATGATGGGTTCGACCAGGAATCCGAAACGTCAGGTTAATAAAGCTCTTGTCCTAGCGATCGAGTCTCCTTCTTCAAAACTGCTTCCTAGGACTTGTCTTTTCGCCTTGATAATTAATATGCCCGATCACAACCGACAGGACAACGAGCCCGTGACTCATTGGTAGGGCGTTCGACTCAATGATCAAAAGATCCCGGATTCGAATCCCAAGTGGTTCGCACTTGCCATTGGGTGGGACTGGCCGATGACGGCAAATAAGCCAGAAATGGCCATTCCGGTTTCCCTTGCCTCTGTCGGCATCGCCCTATCTACATATATCACTAGTCGTTATGCAACTGACCGCGAGGTTTCTAGTTTGAGCCGCAAGGCACAACGGGACAAACATGTTCCGTAACCTGATCGCAGAGCGTCTATCTACCACATATAATGGCATTATCCCAAAGGGC
The DNA here is from genome assembly GCA_902702965.1 of Spirometra erinaceieuropaei. Lineage (NCBI taxonomy): Eukaryota > Metazoa > Platyhelminthes > Cestoda > Diphyllobothriidea > Diphyllobothriidae > Spirometra > Spirometra erinaceieuropaei. The sequence continues at coordinate 520,515 of CACRXP010000001.1, forward strand.
AAGGGAAACTGGAATGGCCATTTCTGGCTTATTAACCGTCGTCAGCCGGCCATACCCAACCCCAGGGTACGGACATGGCACATTCCCAAACAAATCACACGTGCTGATTTTCCCATCGGTTCTCTAAGGGCGTGCTCTGGCTTCGCCCAACAACGGCTTTTGAACAGCCACCTCGCCCTGTCATCAACCAACAGTTTTACCATCGTTGCCGGCGATGTCCACCCTGTACTGAACAACAAGGTGGGGGCAGGCACTGTGATCTGCGCGTGAATCGGTTTATAGTGAGAGCAGACTTGCGCAACATCTATCTCGCACTCTCCTCCCCGCCTGGGCCAGATATCAAGACGCAGTCAAGAAGACCGGGGGCTGGAGAGGGCGCAGGTGACTGGCACGGCCGGACCTGCACACAGGCGTACCACCACACCCCCTGGTCGACAACAAACACTTCACCAGGATTTTAACCAAAATCAAAAATGGGTCAGAAAGAGGGGGACGGTACAAGTCCTTAGGCAACCATGTACACGGTCTGCATACCAGGGCGAGCACAAGCGGATTCACAGGCAGGGCGTCAGGTGCCACAAAACTGCCAGCGCACACCAGGCTGCGTGAACCATGGTTTGCTGAATCATGGTATAGCATACGCACACAGCCCTTAAAGTCCAGAAGGGTGAGACGCAGCCCTGCATTTTTCTTGGGTCATCACCCCTCAAAGGCCGAGTAACCATTCTGTTTTCGACCGAGAGGCACTACCCATCCGACAGTTCGACCGTCGTTGCCGACGACGTCCACCGTGTGCTCAACAGCATGGTGAAACCGGAACAGTGACTTGTGCGTGAATTAGTTTATAGTGATAGCAGACTTGCTCAGCATCTACCGCACTCTCCCCTCCCCCACCTGGACCCGGTGTCAAGACAGAGTCGAGAAGACCGGAGGCGGGGGGAGGGGCGCAGGCACTACCCACAAACACCCACACATTCCTCACATGCGTAAGAGTGCCTGGAATCACGTTAGGTAGGAGCCGTTGCAGCCTGACTCTCAGTCCACCAGTCCGTCCCCCCGCACAAACGCACAACTGGGCAGACTTCGCCGACTGAGTTCAGGCGTCAGTCAGCAGCATCCTAAGGAACGGCGCTTCGCACACCAAGATAGTCTCTGACTTGGATCGCACATGGAGAAGGGGCCGAGAAACAACTTCCCGCTTGCGTTGGTGTTAATTGCGGGCTTGTATGGTGTGGTGATGGGGGATGTTGGTGTGTGGTACAGGTACTGGTGCTGGTGGGGAAGGATGTACTGATGTGGTATAGTCGACGGTTGTCCACCGCAGGTTTTCGTGAATGTGCATATGACCTTATAGGCCCATGTGAGGGGGCAGCGCGGGCAGTTGAGGCGAATGCGTCTGCTCTATGTTGGTACTCCAGACACTGGTTCGCCAGTGTCTGTGCGATGGATTCGTAGGTGACCGACCAGGCCGAGGTGAATGTGCAGGGACAGTGTGGGCAGGACAGGTCGGTAGCGTCAGATTAGGTTTCAGTGGTGATAGTGGTGGTAGTAGAGCTGGTTGTGGCCGTGTTGGTCGCCCTGGACAATGGGGTGTGGGTTGGGCTAGGCATGGTGGGGGTGCAGGGTGTGCTAGGTGTATGGGCAATGCGGTAAATTCCACTGTCGTGGAAACACATGTGACTGAATGGGCGAGGACTGTGAGGGCGCAAGACCACAAGACCAGCACGCTGCCGCGAAACCCTCAAGCGGAGTTCATCCTTTATTCCTCCCAAATATTCCACACCTCAAAAAATAAGAATATAAGTGTATGAGATACTTCAGGGACCTCACTGTAAGATAAAAGTGGGGCGTTATGCTGTCGCATGGAAATGCTGTTAAGTTGCGGACAGGAATATCATGACCATACGTCAAATCTAAGCCACTAGTACTTATAGCTTCCAAATGGAAATGGTTCGGCGATACGAGTTAAACGTTTCTCCTTCCCGGGAGAATGTCCTTCGACCACGCCACTCATCCCAACCAACACTGGGTCTCGTCCACATGTGACCTACGACTCCCTCCTTTTAGTAGTCCACTTCTCTTGAGCAGTCACTTGAGCCGACTCCACAGCCCCTAATGCTATTCGGATGGTTTTCAGTAATCGAGTCTAAAAAACATCTTGCTCTATGACCCAGACTTTTGAGAAAATGGTAAATCACTTCAACCCAACTGTGAAAACTCGGTCCCTCGGCGGGATTCGAACCCACGACAGCAAGGTGAGGCTTTATTACAGCCAAAGTTCTAATCATCTGAGCTACGAATCCCCACTAAATGTGATTAAACTCGCGTCGTCCGTTGGGATGTCGTAGCTCAGACGGTTAGAGCGTTGGCTGTACTAAAGCCTCCCTTTGCTGTCGTGGGTTCGAATCCCACTGAGGCGTCGAGTTTTTCACGGTTGGGTCAAAGGGTATTACTTGAAATCTGCCATAACACTTATAAACTTCAACTCTTTCACTCACCAGTGACTATGGCATTTCTCACGGCCAAACATTTCCTAATGACTAGTATTAGGGAAAAAGGGCTCAAGTTGTCCACCTGCCCAAGTGGGACTCGACACTGCTTGCTGTCTTGCTGGCCAGTCTTAGAGATTTCGGCGTCTAACATAGAATTTTTACTTACCTACAAGGACTTCTGGCACCTGAACCGTCAACCCCGGGCCTCGAAAACTGTAGATTTCACAAAAAATTACTGTCTACTAACAGCACACCAGTTAATTACAATCAATTGGAGGATATCAACCACCGCCGTGAATTCGCGAAATGCCAATTCGTAAACGGGACAACAGCATTCGGATAGTACATAGAGAATTGAAAAATTAACCCTACCACAAATCACCCCAAACTCAGGCAGCTGACATTGACACATTGTCGATAAAGACCAAGCAGACTGGAATGGCCATTTCTGGCTTACTAGCCATGGTAAGTCAACCATATCAAACCCCGAAGCGTTGAAAACCTGGGGTTCGATCCCGCAACCTGTTGGTTAGAAGTCTAACGCCTCTAATTACTGAGCCACGGGCTCGTTGTCCTATCGGTTTCGATCGGGAATATACAATGGTAGAGGGACGTTCATCGATCGTTCTCACGGAACCCACTCGGCAATACTATTCTGCATACATCATGCTTCGCTGTGTGGTTGCTGGTTGGGCTCGAAAGAGAGAGCCCTAAGACACAAAGGGACGAGCGAGTTCTGTAAATATGATCAATGAGCGCCCCTCAGCTCTTGACAAATTGTGCTACGAACGGTAAACTGCACTTCGACAACCGTTTCGCAGCAAGTTGCCCAAGTTTACTTTCGATGGATGCTGCAGATCGTGGAATTGTCTGCGGGAACACAAAGCGTGTTTTGTTTGTCTTGGTAATGCGCATTTTGCCAAGGCGTACAGCTCCAGATAACTGTTTAGTCAGTCCGGGTGCAAAAAAACATCATATGCTTTGCATGTGATGTCATCGTAAAATAATCAAAAAACCTAACAAAGTAAAGGGCTTTGTGCGCTGACTGGAATTACGTATGTACCATCACGACTGGGAGTTATTCCTGTCAAGTAGGCAACTCCGACAGGAAACGTTGAAAGTTACGCACTTTTGAACAGTGGCTCGGATGTCACTCTGATTAAACGAGAGCTTCTAGTCGGAAATGGACTGTTAACAACGCCAACGACATTGATAATAAACACTTTAAGTGGTTCAATCAAATACAACTCGGAAGTCAGAAGTCTAAGGGCGCTGTCCATGAATGTAACCGAATCAGTTAAGGTTGAAAGGACTTTAGTGGTTGAAGACTTGCCACTCCTTGCAGAATCGACAATTAAAAGAATAACCTCTTCTTGGCCAGACCTGAGCGGTAGAATTTTCGACGAGCTCACTGATTGCGAAGTTGGCATACTCGTTGGGAAAGATATCGCGGAAGCGCATTGGGTACTTGACCAACGTCTGGATGGCAAAAGGGAACCGTTCGCTGTTAAAACACTGCCTGGCTTGATGGTGCTTGGATCTTCACGTGGCAGGCAAAAACAGAACGCTGTCTGTCACTGTACTGTAAATCAAGAAAAGGATGTGACGCACAACATTAAGAAGCTATACGACTCGGAGTTTTCGGACACTTCAACAACGACTCCGAGTCACTCACTGGAGGACAAACGGGCACTGGCTATTGTGCGATCCTCCGTTACACTAACAAAAGGAGCATTGCCAACCGTCACTCCCTTGGAGAAACAGTACGTTGAATTTACCGGACCATTTTTAGGTGGCGCGTAAACGACTAATCTATCTCAAGAGTAAGTCGGATAGAGAGCCCGAATTACTTCGGAAGTATGAGCAAACATTCCGTGCGTACATGGAGAAGGGATACATCGAGCAAGTTGACAGCAACAAAGCGTTTCCAGTTACAAGACACTGGTACCTACCACACTACCCCGTTGTCAATCCCCGAAAATCAGAAAAAATTCCTGTTGTATTTGACTGTGCTGCCAGGTGTCAGGGCGTGTCTCTGAATGACAATCTATACCAGGGACAACGCAAAGTTAACGTGTTGTTGGGTTTCCGACTTGAGCGTACTGCAGTGGCAGGGGATACAGAGGAAATGTTCCTGCAAGTGAAAGTTGACCCGATTGATCGACCTGCTCTGAAATTTTTGTGTGGGAAAATGACGAGTTTGAAGGAGAGCCAGTTACGTTTCAGTGGACATCTCACCCATTCGGGTTGACTTCTTCGCCCTTTTGAGCCACTTTTTCGTTACAAAAGCTGTTAAAGATTTCGGTTCAAATTACTGCTCATCAGCATGCAGAGCGATTTACCAGAGTACATACGTTGATGTTTGTCTGGTCTTGTTATGTGATGTAGATTTCGCCAAACGTTTTCTGGACGAAATGTGCAAACTCCTCTATCAAGGCGGCTTTCGTATGCGGATCTGGGCGTCTAATGACCGGCGTATACTCTCGGTCGCTAGTGCGACTGAACGTTCTTCTGGCATGCGAGCTATTGCCGTCAATCTCCTACCTACTGAACGAACTTTGGGGCTGCAGTGGGAGACGCATTCTGATATTCTGATGATAAGTTCCAGTATGCCCACAAAACCGTTCACTCGTAGGGGTAGTTTGCCTTGTTTGTTCCAACTTTATGACCCTCTGGGCTTCGTTTCGTCTTGACTGATACCAGGGAAGTGTTTACTGCAATCCTTATGCAAAAACGGGCTGAATTGGGATGAAAAACTGCCTGACATAAAGAGCTCTCGTTGGGAAAACTGGATCTCTAATTTACGGAGCCTGAAGACTTTGCAGCTCGCCCGATGTCTAAAGCCCAAAAATATCAGCAATCCGATGCGAGTCGAACTGCACGTGATTTGTGATGCCTCGGAAGTGGCACACAGTACAGTAGTATATGCTCGCTTTATTAACGACACAGGAAATCTACATTGTTCACTCGTTTATTCAAAAGCACGTGTTGCAGCCCTCAAAGCCGTCTCTATAGCACGTTTAGAGTTGGCAGCTGCTACTATGGCTGTGCGCGTAGCAGATCTCATCCGGTCAAGCATCGATAGGTACTTCCAAACAATAACTTTCCGGACCGATTCTATGATAATCCCAAATTATATACACAATGAATCAACCAGATTCTGCACATTTGTGGCCAGCCGACTGACAGTTATACATCATCTGTCTGCAACCCCTCAGTGGAGATACGTGAGTTCGGACGTCAACCCAGCAAACATTGCTTCTCGAGGTACGTGCAACTTTGCGCTTCAACGTAGATGGTTGGACGGTCCGGAATTTTCGGTTTATCCCGAAAGCAAATGGCTTGTACTACTTCCAGTAGGACAACCTGAATACTTGAAGTTCAAGAGGACAACAACCCAAGTTCATGTATTCAGTTAGTGTGATGCTTCAGACAAATATGTCATGCGTTATTCAAGCTGGACGAGGCTACAAAGGGCTGTGATCTGGCTCCTGCGTTTCAAGCAGTACGTCAGAGTCACCATTGGCAAGACACCTCAGAAACGTTGATGCTGGGTTCTATCCGAATATCCGAAATGCGTCAAGCTAGCATTAGCTTGGTAAAGCTTATACAAAGGAAGCACCTTTCAGAAGAGTTGGGTATTCTGCGGTCTACACCAACAACTTACCAGAAAAGAAAGCTCGTGAGAAATATTAGCTTCAGAAAGTTGTGTCCAGTTTTGATTGAAGCAGTAATATGGGTTGGTGGTCGCCTGAACTACTCAAATTTTTGTGAGTCGTTAAAACATCCGTCAATTCCCCCATACAATCATCCCGTGACAGAATCAATCATACACTTCTTTCATGGATTGGAAGGCTATTATGGGACAGCCCAAGTTTTAGGTGCAATGCGTCAAACATTTTGGATTCTGAAAGGAACCGCTTCTGTCAAACGTGTCATCTGTAGATGTTCAATTGCAGACGCAAATTTCGACAACTTCAGTCGCAGATGATGTCTCGCTTCTCTCAATGAGAACAGAAGTCAGTTGGTATCCTTTCAATTGCATCGGGGTGGACTATTTTGGTCCTTTGATGGTCAAACGTGGACGATCTTCTGAGAAACGCTATGGTTGTGTGTTTAGTTGCTTACAGACAGAGGCCGTCCCTCATGAGATAGCCGCTAGTCTGACCACGACGCGGACGCCCCACCGACATCTACAATGACAAATGAACCAAATTTGTTGGAGCAGTAGCAGTACTCCGAAAGGACTTAAATAATTGGGACCAAAAGAGAGTGTCGGACTAAATGTTAACTCTAGAGATACAGTGGCATTTTAACCCCCACTGCCAGCCATCTGGGAGGCATCTGGGAAAGCATGATCAGGTCTCTACGACGGATTCTTTTTGCCCTCTGCAAGGGTTAGTCTCTAAGTTACGAACAGTTTCTGGGGAGGGCGTGCCTCGTGAGAATTGCCCATTGAGAGTAATAGATACGTGCGAAAAGAGTCGCGATGGCATCGTTAGGGCGGTATCTATTAGAACGGGTGGCGGTTTATTAAAAAGGGACGTTAGAAAGATTCGTGTACTTGAGGATCAGAACAGCCGTATACCTCCAAACTCGTAGGTTGACCACAACAGTCGGTAGTGGAGAAATGGCGGGTGGTGTTGTATCCAGCTGGTCAATGTTTGGAAGTCTCCACGCCTTCTTCGCAAGTGCTTCCACATTTGGCCCCTGTTGACATTCCCGTTTACTTTTTTGTAACTGTCTTTCCAACGTGATCGGCGTTCTTTTAATTAACTAGTTTTGTATTCCGTCCTTGAGCTGGGAATTCGCTTTGCTCGAACAGTAACAAAAGGAGTCTCTGTCTAGGTTATCCATTGTTGAGGTTTGTACGTTTTTTATTATTGTCTTATTCTGTCAATAGTACCGTATATACACCGAAATCTGTTTTGGCTTATGCGCGTGACTCAATTTACCAAGAATTCTACAACTTATGCTCATCACAATGTCTTTTGAATTTGTACTTCGCTGATTAATTCCAAACAGGTCCCGCTAGAGTTAATCGCGCAAACTCTAGCTCGCATTAATGCGCGTACTCTTGCTCTGGTGTCAGCATAGTTATTTATTTCTTGTCTCAGTAGTAGTTGTTATTTAAATTCCATCTCTGTGGCCTCTGGCTGGATAACCCGCATTTGCTACTCATCAAAGATCTTCCGGTCTGCAAGATCAGTGAGGTATTTTCAGACATGGTCCGTCCGCAAACCGTTTCCATTTACCCTTCGAGGTTACTTTCCCCTTCAGGTGGGGTGGCTGCGACGTGCCAGATCGGTCAGAAGGTCATCAATCAAACGCACACGGAGTCCATCCGTCTGTCGCCCGCGCATCGGTCTGCTCACTCCATCTATACTCCTGCCAAATGACCTCGGAAAATTCTGGAGGACTTCTGTCATGTGATCACATGGTCACCCCACCCACGGGTGCAAGTACTCCCACCTTCTAGCGGCCTCTAACTCTCTTCATGTGTAGCACGTGGATTGACCCTCAAGCTGCCGCCGCTTAATCCCATCAACACAGACAACCCGCATAATCGCTCTCGGCTAGCCGATGAAGTCTGGGCATGCTTTCAGTTATCAGCGCCTTCTTCATACCAAATACACATATAATACTTTACTCATTTGACGTAGATCTGTGAGTTCATTGGCGAGCTGCTACCCCTAAAAGCGAAGTCATGAATTCTCGAAATTTGTAAATTGTTTATTTCTTATCTGCTCAGGAATAAGTCAGAGTAACTTAGAAGGTACATTAAAAACAAATGTGGCCAAAAGCTTAACAGGTTTCTATTTTAAGATTAATAGAAAAGAAGCACTTTTGACCATGGTTCATCAATCGGTTTAAAATCAGATGCACATGAGGACAATTAGTGAATGGAGAAAAATTTATAGTTGCTCATTATGAACTATCAAGCCTGTTGTGCTCCAAAAGTAGCATTTCTCCTCTTATGTGGAAAAATGGTGGAAGCGCCATGTTGAATTCACGACCAGAATGTGTAGCGGAAAGATTGATGATCGTCTCAAAGCGTTTTGCCCCCGAAGGAGTGGCGAAGACAATTCACCTAGAAAAAATTCTCGGTGTAACTGTGACCTGGCGTTTAGAAAACACGGGAAGTGATACCCCGTATTACAGGTGGCCTTGAGCTAAGTTCTAGGGGGAGTTAGGGTGAGAGTTAAGGTGAATTCCAAACTTTGCAGTAGGTTGCGTGGGTAACTTGATTCAAATGTGATTAAACTTACGGCTCCCGGTGGAGTCTGGTAGCTCAGGTGGCTAGTGATGGCTGTACTAAAGCCTTCTCCTTGCTGTTGTGGGTTTGAATCCCACCGAGGCACCGAGTTTTTCACAGTTTGGTCAAAATGATTTAAGGTTAGGGTAACGTAGAACACGAGCATAGGTAACCTCCTCCTGGGATTTGGAACAAGGTCACCTATAGTACGGGAAGTACCTACTTCCAGAACCATTTAAAGTATTTAAACAGGCGCGGAAAGGACGCTTCTGTTCAACCTTACTGCTCCGTGTCAGGAGTCCATATAGGTGGCAGCATAACGAACAGGAATAAACAGCGGGAAATTAAAACCGACGAAGATGGGCTTGCCTGTCGTCAGCCATTGCTGTCCCAACCTTAAGTCGGGCGACTGGGAATAAAATAACCTGGCCCCGATAACATCCGTCCTAACTCACCTTCTAGCATGTCTCTTATGTGGACAAAAGTGCGCGTTTCTTGGCGCCCCGTCAGAATCCCTCCCAGTCCTGGTAATCTGACAATTTTTGTCATAGAAAATTTCCTCCAATTGCATGTGCACCGAATGAACTGTCCTACACATTTTCCTGGCACTTTTCTCAAAATTCCCTGACCCTTTGTGATTTGCATACAAATCCATGTGCAGCATGTTGTACGATGTTGCGCTTGTGATTCATCCTGCTATTAAAGACCCAGGCAAGCGTTACCGTGCGTAAGCATGAGCATTACTGGATGGCTCCTGTACCTTCAGAACTATGGTAAGAGGTTGTTTGGTAGCCCCATCTGATGGACACAATAATATTGGGGTTGAGGTTAGGGGTTATGGTTGGGCGTTATGCTTAGGGGTTAGGGTTAGTGGCTGGGGGTTTAGGAAAAAGGGTTATAGTTAGGAGTTAGGGCAACTATTTCTCAATCATTGAAAGTACAACCACGCACTCCCAATAGCTTATATTTTGCAGACAACTACTTGACCTCATAGCCTGTGCGTTCCCCGGCTCAAACTGTAAAAACTTATATTGCCACCGGTCCCGTATTAGAGGTGACTGGGGTTCTTTGTACTTGAGGTCGGGCTACCAAACCACATCCGACCAGAACTATTCGCCCTCCAACTCTGAGTGCGGCTCTCCCGGTTGCATTTTTCGGGGGCTTGCAGATTAGCTTACCTTCTGTACTCAGTTAATCCAGCCCAATAATCAGGAATCTACTTTACATTCTAATAATCAAGATAAGTTTTTGGGTCGGCTTGCTTAAAAATAAGACTCATCTATACTTTCTGAAGGAAGATTCATAGCATATCTGTGCATAATCTCTGGAAAGTGGCCTGCTTCTTAATAACCAAACATCAGCTTGGTGTGCGTGTCTACTGCGACCGTCTCCAATTTCTGAATCCTTTGACGTTCTTCCTAATGCGGTAAATTCTTTCCGGTATCTGGTTGTTATCCTGTCTTCCAATCTTTCACCCTCTCTTTTCCTCTAAGAATCCGTTTTAATAAAATTCATAATTTCCTTTATTTCACTCTACGTTTGAATTCCTCGCATACGCTTCGGCTCCTGATTTGACGAGCTGCAGATTACTGCATCGTTCCGCTCATTTTTACTGCTCTCCAGTTATTCTTTCTACTTTGATTTGCTCACTTAAAGATGCTCCCACCGAATGGTCTCTTCTGCTGCTTAGGCCTCTTTTATCTTTTCAGTCCATATTATGATGTGACGAAGTTTCACAGTGGCCAAGCAATTTTTTACCGAATGCTAGATGCTGTTGTCCACCCGGTCACTTCAAATAAATTTGTGTGAGGTTTTTTCACTTAACGTACATTGGCGTATCAACAACCTGTATTACATTTTTGGAGCGGGACCTGACGCAAAGAACTAGAAATCAAGACACTTAAACAGGAGGTTGTTCCATACTAGACAAGCGGTTTTACGCAGACCCATTTACTCTCTTGCAATTTATTTACTGGTATGCGGATCGCGGTGAATGGAAAACGGTTTTTGCTGAGACTTTAAGATAAGTATTTTAAAACAAAACTTTCTATATCTCTTTCTCACCAAGGCTTCTTGAGTCACGGACTGCTCTTCCTGATCTGCCGTTTAACATCCTGATGACTGATATTGTGACCACTCTTATTCACATGAAATTGGCGTCCCCTTCATCATTCCCTTTTCCGTAAACCTTCAAAGTACGTACCGCTTTCCACTCCGCGACAGCCTGCGTGGGCCCTAGAACCGGAGTCTCAAGGGAGGACAGACACCCTTAACGTATTCCGAAAACCGCCTTTCAGTTTCTTTAAGATAAGGTAAGAATTGGTATTCGAGATGGAAAATGATTATTTTGTTTGAAATAAAGTAGGCAGACAATGTCAAAAAATAAATTTGGACAGAAAGAGTCTGTGTTTTTCTCTAATTTTTCACAATTGCTTGACTGAGTCGCCTCCGACGGACGAACTCTCTGAGGGCCCCACCTCGATTTCAATGACCGACCTGCCATCATAAGGCGGTATTTCCTCCAGACGGTAGGGATCGTATCCGTGCGCGGGATCCTTTTGGAAGACGTTCAGGCGGCATTTTACGATTATGAGATTTAAAATGAGCAGCACGACGAGGAGCAGAAGCCACTGTAGAAGATGAATAGCAACATGAAACGTGAAAGAAGTGCTTAAAATCTAAATGGAAAAAAACGTCTAGGTTGCAACTACGCCTTGAGTTCCTGCCATGCACTTACTTCCCTTTAGTGCTACTGCCTGTAGAAAAGAGGCACCTGAGCTATTCATGACGTCCTGATTGCGACAAGAGCTGACACGGCGGCGTGAAGTGTTGTATGCCTACCGTCCCGAGCAAGCCTAAATGTCCTGCACAGAGCACACATTCTTGACCAAATCCACTGCAACACTACATGAACACAGAGGGCCAAATCAAAGAAGGGTGGTGGAATGAGCTATCGGTACTAAGGAGCAATACGGGACAGGTTTGTTGTGAACATAAAGGAGTGCGGGGACAGCTGGTGAGTATTAAAGATACTCAGGTGTTAGTACACCCTTTTGGAAGGAGAACGCTTCCTTTCTCCAGGTGCGGTACTTTCACAAGACCTGGCTACTCACAGAGTATGTAAGTAATGATTTTTTTACAACAAAGACTGTTTTCCAGCGTATTTTTAACAGATGGCTGGAGATTTGCCCAACCAAGATCCAGCACGCTAATAACGAATTCGTGAATTGACGACAATAGATACAAGATGATATTTCGCACATTCCAATTCGTTTGGTTGACGCGGATATTAAGACAAAGAGAAAGCAGCAAATACAGTGGACAACTTGGAGGAAAGAGACCTCAATATCCTCAACTCTTGATTTTCATCTTATACAAATGCATGGCAAAATACAACCACATGGCCCGCATGTTCTTATCAGGATTGTAATCCAATATTCATCTCAGATTCCTCAATTCCTGTGGCTTCCAAATAAAGTTTGGTCAAGTTAAGGCCTTTAAAGATGACGCGGTGGTTATCCTCAACAAAGGCTTGCGGTCAGAGCGTGCTCTAGTTAGCAGGGGTAGAAAACCGCGGTCGAAAATGTGTTCTTCTAGCCTTAAAACACTACCCTATAACAGCAACTCAGAGAAAGAACTTCTTTTCCATTGCAGGCATTTATGACCGTCCAAGAACACACGGACAGCAACCGAGGATCGAAATAACTGGTTACTGGCAGATGCTGGTGGTGAGGAATATGCGGAAAGATCTCACCGACAAGAACAGGGACAGTGGAATGGTCATTTCTAGCCTGGAGTTTGGAATCCCTGACTGACGAGGGCACATACGACAGAAATGGTAACTCCACTGTCCCCTCCCTGTCCGAAATCACTTATCATCTATTGATTACTAGTCGTCTGCACAGACTGCATATCTTCACTTCCAGAGAGAGAGAGAGAGAGAGCGATCGAAATTCATGCGCCCATCCTGCAACTCCAATAAATAATTGAGCATTACACCTAATTGAGTTGACATTACATAAATGAGGTAGGTGGTGTGGCCGAACTAGGTCCCTACCCCCTCAAAATAACGCTTAGTGTACCTCTTAAGCTGGTTATTTTTCATTAGTAAGATAGGAGAGAGAGGTAAACAGATGGAACAGTAAACTTTCGACCGGCCTCTACTCTCTCTACTTCAGGAGGACGCTATCGCTAGATTTACTACTTTTGTGTATTGTAGTTAAGTGATTACTGTACAGCGTAAAGCAACAATCCTCTGGACCCTTCTTGAAGTACTGTAAATAAAGTCAAGCGTGCTAAGTATACGATTAGAGGTGGGTTGTGAGCATGAAAAATGAAGAGCTTTCATTAGATTTGCTTCTCCTCAATACTAAAGGAATATTTCCTCGAAATTAATTTAAAGCAAACATGGACAGCAAAATTTATTGGAAGCAATAAATTTCTCGACGGCTGCAGTTAAAAAAGCCGTCGCGAAATTTATTGGTTCCAATAAATTCTGCTGTCTTCGCAATGCGTTGCTTCCTACAGGCACAGTAAGCTTCGACCAATCCGCTTAATATCGGGTGTTCCATAATAACAGTAATAATAATAGTAGTAAAAGTTAGACCTTATTCCTGTGAAGCTTCATATTTTTGATTGGAAGTTCAGGCACCAACATCATTTTTGCCCACGCACGTACATTCATTTGCGAAATCGCAAAAATGCTTAGATGTTACATTGATTCAAGTGCATGCGTTGGACAAATTTTGTTTTTTTATTTCGTTCTATCGTTTGTTCGCGTAATTTCCTTTAAAGAAGAGGTTCTAACGATTGCCTGGGAAGGAAACCAGTCCTCTTCAGAACTCAAGATGCTTTCCGAAATATCATCACGGAGGAGGTCAATAAAGCATTTTCGAAATTATCTCATTGCAACATGCGCGTAAACGCTACGTCGGTGAAGGTCTTTATGCTTTAAGTCACTAGCCTTCCTCCTGAGAAATAATTTTCGAGTACTTCCACAATCCCTTTTTTTCCAGCCCTATGAGAACAATGTCTAAACTGTTCATTTGTCTTGTTTACGTCGTTTAAAGATGGAATACAAAAAGCTTCCGAAATTTTCGTTTGCACGGTTTCTTAAGATGACGTGGTAACCTATTTTAAGGCCATTTATATCTGAGAAATACTCCAACTCCGAAAGCGAATCCAAATTCCAATCGGATTAAACGGAAACGTCAGTCTTCGAACTTTGCAATTAAGGCCTGCTTAAATTCTGAGCAAGTTGCATTTAACATATGCTTTAGTAGCGAATCACTATAGATCCGTGCACTGATCCCTTACACGGTTGAAATTTATAACTAGCAACTTAGTAAGTTAATTGCGATTTAATCCGGAAATAACAACTTGACCTTAAAGACTTTATAAGAGTTATTTAAATTAAGCAATCTGGCCATGAACTTGCGGCCGCGTTTTTGGGAATTACTTAGCAGGTGGAACTAAGGACATCCTTGTTTCCCTGTATCAAACATAACCAAACGAACGAGATGCATCTCAGCCCCGGAATCTGTGACGAAGAAACGAGCGGACACGGGATTTTACTTTGAAGAGCCTTTTCCGCCCTCAATGTCATTGCTGAAATGTAGGATAGGCGATAGCTTCGTTTAAATATTAGTTAAACCAGCGAGGGAAAGAAGTTTCTAGTCACAAAACCGATGCATGCGTCGAACATTGAAGTCTGCATTCTCATAGGACTGCATGCAGATAAACAAAGTCCCAGCTAGACGAAAGGGGATGTATTCAATTTAAATAGCCTTGCTGAATGCCATTAAATCCGATTTTTTCGTGTTCACCATCGGGTAGATTTTTGGTTCAGACAATAAAGTCTGCTTATGCAAAACTGGTGAATGCATCGATTGCTACTTACCTCGATGAGAATCACCAGGAATGAACTCAGACTGAGAGTACTCCACGATGGATTTCCAATAATGTTGTCCAAAATATACCACACAACGAAGACGGTGCCAAGCGTGGGGACAACGCAACTGGAGTGTGTCAAAATGCAAATAAACAAAACATCAGACTGGGTCAAATGGTTACTGAAGGACATTGTGGCACATGACCGACTGACGGAGGCAAATTAGGCAAAACTAGCTATAGTACTCCTCCCCTACCTTATCATTATCATTTCTCTCTTATCGATTAAGCCTCGATGTTCGAAAGCCCGCAACGTTTCTGAAACTGATCTCTTAGAAGAAAATTGAACGTTCGTATTGCAGCCAGTTATAAGGGTAGATCGGCAAACACCACCACTAGTTGGTTTTGAATTTGCCTGATAGCAGCGGACTGGCCGCTGTTCAGTGGCTAAAGTGGTAGAGTTTCCGTTTCAGGTGGTCCATTAGTAAACAACCCCTGTTCAATTGTGCACTATTTTTGATCCTGAGTTAGGTTGGGCTGGATACTGACGTCGTACAAGCTGGAAGGGGTCACTGTAGTCTCCCTCTATTTTGTTGGTGTAAGGATTTAACCATCCTGTACCACGTCCTCTTTGAGCATAACCGGCTTTTCTGTACGTAAACAATAAATCATCATTCACACGGTGTAGTTCAACTCTTATCTGCATAAAGCGAGGATTACATGGATCACAACGTCAGTAACCCAGTCAAAAGAGAGAGAGAACGGACAGACGTACACGACGGTTAGTAACCAAACTCTTGGAAGATGCCAGTCATGGTATCCGAAGTCATTTACAATCTTTTGTCTGAACTTGTTTGCACCGTAGACTATGACCAGGAGGCAGAAAAGGACACCAGATATGAGCAGAGAAAATCCCCAGACGGAGTCCTGAAGAAAATAAAACACCAAACAGGATGAAAATGACTGTTAGTTAACACGAGAACATGAAGAGGCTAGTGCTCTTGTGAATGTTATAGGCTGAAGAAGGTGTCTTGTTATCGGACGTGACCGAGCAACAGACTGAAAATGCTGCTGTTGCAGCTGCTGCTGCTGCTCCTGCTGCTGCTTTTTTCTTTGATGATGATGGTGATTATGATGATGATGATGATGATGATGAGGATGATGATGATGATGATGATGATGATGATGATGATGATGATGATGATGATGATGATGATGATGATGATGATGATGATGATGATGATGATGATGATGATGATGATGATGATGATGATGATGATGATGATGATGATATGAGTGATGCTGGAGTCACTGTTGCGCCGCCAGCTGGAATCCCATACTCACCTGATTGGCTAGAAATAGGATGTTCAATGACGATGGCAGTCCCATGAGAAAAGTTGCAAGTAGGGCGATGGTTGTAGCTACGTAGTGCTGAACTGGAAACAAAATACCAAGAGCCTCTATTCAACAGAGCGTTCATCGGAACATAAATTACTTAGAGTAGTAACCTTCTCTTGACTTCATTTCTATAATGGCAAGGGTTATACGAGCAAGTGTTTGCTATTAAACTACGCATTATAACATATGGTCAGTAGAATTTAAAGGCAGATTAAACAGTTGGATGGCTTCCGAGAGAAAAGAAGAACCGTACTTTCAGAGTAAAAATACATACATGCTTAAACTGACTACTGGTTTGTTTAGAGAAATATAAGAGAAAAACCCCGTGCCATATGGCACAACCTGTTTTGAAGTTAAAATGGCAACTGCTTACAAAAATGATGAAAGGTCTTAATGTTATTCTGCCTATATCATGCGCCGCTGTGCGGCTGTTGGATGAGCTCGAGAAAGGGCCCATAAGGCACAACGGAACGAGTGAGTTCCGTAAGAACGATCGGTGAGCACCCCCTACCAATGGTCATTATGCACAGCAAAAAGGAATGGCTGAAGAGGATATTCGTTCGCAAGCAAATACTTCAAGTTATTGACTTCGACATCAGTAAATTTTTTTTAAAAAACATATGTATGTTGTAAGCCCCGCAAGTTGCATAATTAAATTAACTAGGAAATTTATGCCAAAATGGCAATTTCGGAATGGTATCATTACTACTTTATCTGGACTGCACTGACCAGCAGAGACTTGATCCTGATGCGTTTTTTTTCTTGAGATTGCTAGCACCACTGATACCGATTTTCGTTCGTAATCACAAGAAATATCTAGAAAAATTGCAACGAATGTGTATGCCTAGTTTTGATTTTTTTGTTCGACCGAAACCGCTTAGGTGATTGTTGAGCTTGAAGCGAGTTAGCAGTATTCAGAGTACTGAATTAAAAGAATATGTAGTTGCCATCAAGGAATATTCTGAACGGACTTGCTTCCCCAGGAAATAAAAAAATATTTAGAATGAAGTAATAGGCAGACAGAGATTTTTTCATTCGCTTAGCAGCTGAACAATCGATTAGTACTACAGCTACTCAACCGATCCCTCCCTATCCGTTGACACACAGTCCTTGGCTCTAGACTGACACCGGACCACGGTGTCCTCCCACGTGACCCTGACCCTGGCTGGCGCGACGGCGGCCTTGAAATTCATTACAGGGACACGAGTGCTCCAGTTGACAGCCTGTCCTAAGAGCATAGCTTATCCAGAGGTCTGCAATGAGCATGATGGGTGTGCCAACTGGGTAATCCCCATCCCTAGAGTTTGTCACTGAAACCCGTATAAATTTGGATCAGCTAAATGAATCGTGCTGGATGCTAACATAAATACGGATAATGAAGTGATTGCGCGGAAGTCAGGAAGTACTGTCAGAGTTCCTCGCGCTAATCGGGCCGTTCGTCGGTCTAATGGTTAGAAACTCTTTTAACCTGGTAACATGTTCATGTTTTGTATGATGTTGCGTTATAAGTGAACGCTATCACTCGCGTACGCGTAACTTCTGGCGATGAAGTTAGTTGGAAGTATAGGACGAAAAAATAAAACAAAATAGAAGCAGGAGACGATAGCTCTGCAGTGGCCTTACTCCGGTCGCCTGTTGCAGCGCTGCGTCCCCTCGCGAGTACGCACATGTGCACACCAGTGGCCGTCTGTTTCTCGACCAATCACGACCATAGGAACCGGCCAATCATCTTTAAAGCCGACGCAGGCGTGCTATCGCCCAAGACGCTATGACGCATCCCCACTCACCCAGGCAGCCCGCCTCGCGGCGCCGGGCGTGCTCTCGTCCGTCTGCCAGCCTATCTCACCCAGTTCTTCAATCTTTCTGTACAGAATGCAGTATCTTTCCAACTGACGTCCAACACCCCCTTTTATTCCGGACTGGGCCCGAAAGTCATGACAGCTGGGATCTGCCGATGACTTAAGCTGCCGCGACAGTTCGTCTTTACCGGTTCAATGACCTCTCACTCTAAAGCCACTTATGCTTTTAAGATAGGCTCCAAATGATCTTTATGAATCTAGGTGAACTTCATATTATTAAAAGCGCAGTCTAAAACAGTTAGAAATGCTTAAGGAGGATTCACAGGATTCGATGAATTCTTGTCAGTAGGTGTCAAAAAGCGAAAGCTATGTGCATTAATCGCGGAGTTCGAGTTTTGTTCTGTACAATGCCGCCTATTGTTTGTGAGGGAATGCTTAATATCCTCTAATTAAAAGGTTTTACTATTAAGGAACAAGAGTTTCACGTTTTAAGCGAATCTCAGCCAAGAGGTTTACAGCGTAAGCCTTACCCAGTATAATAATTAGGCTCCGATACAGAAAACCTATCTGGAATATTGCCGATTTCCAGCCTGCTGCCGTTATAAGCACAATTTGGTTAATGATGCGTGGGATAACTTGGTAGGATTGTAACTCACGGGAGCAAGTGCAAGGATTGTATACAGCCCGGTGGATTCTAGGTTGATTGGTTCGGAAGCCGTGCTTACTGTGTCATACTCGATAGATTCATGCGTTCCAGTGAGCTGATCGAGTAATTTAACTTAAATGTGATTGGACTCATGGCGCTTGCGCTTGCTGTCGTGGGTCCGAAGCCCACCGAGGCTACCGAGTTTTCCAGTAGTAAATCAAATGAGTTAAGTCCCAATACCGACTAGCATAATATTCAGCAGTAAGACGAACTGGGAAGTAGCCATCTCCAGATTGGAATTACACTGTTGCAATTCCCATCTTTCAGTCCGATATAAACAGACTTAGCAGAAAAAACATACCTTTTCATTTTCAATATCTGCTTTTATGTAATTCACGGATGTCTTCATAAATATTCCGAAATGCCGCCTAAGTTGTCAAGCCGAAATAGTCCAACACGAGGGCACTTTCTCATACTCATTCCCTTAACATGATATAAATCAGTCAATACCAAATCTTTGTAAACATCTGCTGTGGAGTGCTGAAAGAAAAACCCATGGTGAGAAAGAGTGCATGCCAATGCCCTGACCCTTTCTTTTCCCGTTCACGCATTCGACATATCTGCCCTTAGTGTCTTAGGACCCGAAAAATATACTGACTACAATACGGTAATGACTGGATAAACACGTCGAAAAATCTGTCAAGAAAAACATGAACGGTCCAAGTACGCTGTTTGATTACTCGTTTTCATTTTAATTATTCGTCTGAGGCGAAGGGCTTAACAGTATCTGTTTGAAGATTATAAAGTTCTCTAGCTAAATTTGCAAGATACTTTTATCCCCTGCCAGGTGTGGTGTTTGTTTCCGTATAAAGGCAGCTCCCAAGTCACAGACCAGTTTTGGTTCCCCTACCCTGGACGCATATGTTTGTCTAGCTTACTTTCTGCGTGGCGACTAACTTTTTAACAATCGACCAGAGTAGAATTATAACTTAATGTGAGGTCTAGACTGCACCAGCGACACCGTGGAGGGTGTTATCGAAACTGGATACTGGTCAATTGTCAACTATAGGGGTTTCCTACCTCGGATATATTTCTCGTCAAAGAGCGAGGCGACCTTGAACATGCAAGAGTAACTGATGCAGAGAGAGTCCAATATAAGACCCAAACCCTGTTTGAATTACACGGAAATAAGGCGAAAGTTCAGTATAAAAACAAAATCGCGGATAAGCGCATGAAATAAACCTGTCTGTAGGCTACTTCGTGTGTCTATGATTGACGGATATTCCAAGGGCTTTCCATGAATGCAAGCAACGTAGTGATCAGTATGTTGTGTCTTACGAATAAGTGGTCGCACATGAGTACCGGTAATACATTCCAGTGCAACTGGGCGCTGGCGTGGGAAAGGTCACAAGACCCAGCGGTGTTACATGGCGAATGTTATCCGACATCTAATGGGATGTCTGCCACCTGCCTCCTACAATTCTGGAATGGGGTGTAGGGGTGTCAGCGGTGGGTTCACGTGAAGGTCGTAGTGGTCGCTCACTTGCTTGCAGGTGAGACTACGCCTAGCGTCCACTTGCTGGCACTCAACTCTCACCTGTGGCTCCACGTAGCTGGGCTCTGCTCAGCGGCCACACCCCGGGCAACCGTCTCGACCGGCGGGCTAAACCAGGTGAGGGCGGTTACTCCCTGTGCGCGTTGTGCCGCGTGCACAGGTGACAGCGGACTCCGTGGACGGTTGGTCGGATGGAACACCGCGTCGGTGCCGTCGTGACGAGGCTCTGTCTGACACACCGCTGGTCAGCCGGTTGGTGGTGGAACGTCGCATCGGCATCGTCTAGACGAGGCTCCGCCTGGTACGCCGTTGATCAGCCGGTGGGATGGATCTCCGAATTGGCACCGTCGACACGCGCCCATCTGGTGCACCGTAGGAGACCGCAGGCTTGCGGCAATGCCGTAAGCCATTGGCAAATTCGAGTCGTTCTTCCACTGCCAAAAAAACTCGTGGCCCACAGTGGAGTTCGGCCGCGCCGGCACATCAAGCAGCCCCTATTCAGGGGTCAGGGCACTGCTTCCTTCGGGGGGGCCTGGAAAAGCTGGCCTAAAAATTGCTGGGGAACCACGTCGTCTGCTGGCGCACCGTGGTCGCAGACGCAAAACTCACGGTCGAAACAATCAAACTCGAAACAACAACAACAATCATACTCATTCTCCTCATCCTACCTCTTCTACCTCTACCTCCGTCTATTCTACTGCCTATTCTTCTCCTTCGTCATCTTCTTCTCCACCTCCTTCCCATCGCCCCACTCGTTTTCCCCAGACTGGCAGGGTGAGCCCGCTCACTCTGGCAGCCTGGAATGTTCGTTCCCTTTTAGACAATCCGAGGAGCAACCATCCGGAACGGAGGACGGCGCTAGTGGCACGAGAACTGGCGCGCTACAAGGTGGACATCGCCGCACTCAGCGAGACCCGATTCTCCGAACAAGGCCAACTGGAGGAGGTGGGTGCCGGTTACACCTTCTTCTGGAGTGGCCGACCCAGGGCAGAGCGACGAGACGCGGGCGTCGCCTTCGCCATCCGGACCGACATCGTGGGACGACTGCCCTGTTTGCCGCAGGGCATCAACGATCGCCTGATGAGCCTCCGCCTGCCTCTCTGGGGAGGCAAATTCGCCACCATCATCAGCGCCTACGCTCCGACGATGACCAACCCCGACGCCGTCAGAGACAAATTCTACGAGGACCTGCACGCCCTCTTGGCGACTGTGTCGAAGGCGGACAAGTTGATTGTCCTTGGTGACTTCAACGCCCGCGTCGGCACAGACCATACTGCCTGGAGGGGAGTGCTGGGTCCTCACGGTCTCCGCGGCTCCAACGACAACGGCCTGCTTCTCCTCCGCACCTGCGCAGAACACCGCCTCATCCTGACGAACACGTTCTTCTGTCTGCCGGAGCGAGAGAAGGCCACCTGGAGGCATCCTCGGTCGCGTCAGTGGCACCTGCTGGACTATGTCCTCGTCCGGAGGCGAGATCAGCGGGACGTGCTGGTGACGAAGGCGATCGCGGGTGCTGA
>CACRXP010000001.1:544797-557367 GCA_902702965.1 Spirometra erinaceieuropaei
AATGGCTCCTTTTTAATGTGGCCTTTATGGCATTCCCACCACAGTGTGGGATCCGAGCCAGGCGTTGGCGGCACGCCCAGGTGCGGCTTCGGCCGTGCCAGCCTCCAAATCTCTGTGGTGTTGGTTGAAATCCTGGTTATTATTGTGTGGACCAGGGGGTGTGGTGGAACGCCAAGGTGAGGATCCGTCCGAACCATCCACCTGCGGCCTCCCTCGTCTTCGGTCTTCTTGACTCTGTCTTGACACCGGGCCCAGGCGGGGGAGGAGGAGAGAGTGTAGGTAGATGCAGCGCAAGTCTACCGGCACTATAAACCCCTGCGCAAGTCACCGTCCCTGCTCCCACCGCTGCTGCAGCTGTGGGGCACACGGTGGACATCGTCGAAATCGACGGTCGAACTTACGGACAATTCTGGAATGTTAAATAGTATGTCTGAGGACTGAAGGAGAATGTGCAACCTCAAATTCCGGAAATACAGCATGCCACCCTGTCACCAAGGTGTCGCATGCTACCGCCAGCGGGGGAATCCAATTCAACTACCGTTTTGGACAACTAGACAGCCGTGGTCAATCCACTCTACTTGAAATTGCAGGGGTTAGTGGCACCGAGGGCAGAATGTTCCTGCCTTATAAATTAAAAGCCCCATAGCCTATGGGTAATTGTCGAACCAGTGTCATTTATATGACTATTGTGAGGGACCGAATGGGTGTTTTGTGGCTAAGGATAGAACGTCGTCTCATATTTCGCAGAGCAACTTGGATGTCACTTACACAGCACTGGCTGGCACTTTTTACCCCTGCTTTAAGATGTTATTTCAGCACGCTGACTTTTGAATATGCTTCATCCCAGTCTACCGTGTGAAATACATCCTGCGTATTCTTTTCAGTTAATTGCATCACCCGTGCAAATGCAATCATATTTCTCCAAAAGAAAACTTGGCAATAAATTGCACCTTCTTTAGTTAAGCGAGTTAAAGACCGGAGGCATTCTCGTTTCAGGAATTCTTTGCTATTTTGAACCATGGGAAGTGTTTCCCCTTCTTAAGGCTTCCAAACTCTTTGTCGCATACTTTCTCTTAACATCGGTCGCGCATTGTTTCATGTTCCTCTGGAAAGCTCCCTTGATTCTCAGAAGACATTTTAGTAGATTTGATCTAGATTGTATGTCTTGTAGGCAGCGCTGATGTATCTCAAGACTCATTATCTATCCTGTCAAAATGTCAAAACTTGCCGTAGTTTGAAACTACTAACCAATTCAGGGGTTTCGTTTCTCCAATTTGTTGCCTTGCATAGTACGTTGTCGCCTAAGAAAAGGAATACATGAGGTGAACTTTTTGTCCACCCCCTTTAAGAAGACTGAAAAAAGTGAATAACTAAGTAGTAATTTTTCCCTGTTAAAATTAACGAACACAGCTAAAAGCATGTTCACCTTTAAATAAATTACTGAGCATTATTTTGTTACTGGCGAATTATGTTCTGCGATACTCAGTTACACATCTGTGCGCAAGTAATAGCTTCAGTTCTACGACCTCTCAGTCAATGTTTTAACCTGTGGCGCATGCGTAAAGAGCTTTTAAGGGCAAAAAATGCATACCTCGACAATTTTTCAGAGTCAACATGGTCAACTGCATGTATGAAATGAGTGTTGTTAGGCCAGCAAAAGACAGGCAAAGGAAGAAGAGACCGCAGAAGACCCGTCCGGATATGCCCATGGTGGAATAGAGCACAGGAATCCTTAGGGACACAAAACAGAATTTACCTCACAGTACCAGAAGGGATAAACAAATAGGGTCATATATGTTGCTTTAGTACTTCTATTATTCGTGGCTAATGACCCCTCAACTATTTTAGGCGTCCCGGATAGAAAATAAATGCCGAAGGACGAACTTATACTACTGCTAACTCAAGTGAAGATTCGACCGTGGTGACCAACGATGTCCACCGTGCCTGCTCAACACCAGGGTGAGAGTAGGCGCGCTGACTTGTGCGTGAATTAGTTTATGGTGATGGTGGACTTGCACAGCATCTAACGCACTCTCTCCTCCCTCCCCATTTGGCCCCCCGGTGTCAAGACACAGTCAAGAAGACCGGAGGTGGGGGAGGACGCAGCTGGATGGCACGGCCAGGCCCGTTACCGGGCGTACTACCAAGCTTCCCGGTCCATAACAAACACTTGACCGGTATTTTAACCAAAACAACTCGGGGGGGGGCGGCCGCAGTGCTTTGAACTGGCACGACGTGAGCCGGCAAATGGGCCTGCCACCACATTCCGAATGTTGGCATTTGTTAAAGGTACGCATTTCCTATAAAGCTCGCCAGAATATGGCGTGATCCCTCCCCCCCCTCCCCCTGTTGGCCCAGCTCATCTGCCGCTTGGCCTCTTTTAGGGGCTAACTCACACAACTGGTAGTTGGCATACCATAGAACATGGCTTATAGCTTTAGCAAATGTACTGTTAACAAATATCAATCTTCCAGCCCATTCAAGAACGAATTTCAGAGCCAGAAAGTTCCAAGGACTCCTGTGAGAATAAATAATAAGGCAGCTTACCAGGTGAAAGTGAGACCAGTGCTGCCTGGTCCCGTCTCCTGCATGATTCGCTGAATATTGGTTTTCGTTAGGTAGGGTCTGGTTCGAACCAGAGTTGCAAAGACTGTGCTGAAAACTGAAATGCCGCAGATGAAACTGAAAGACAAGAGAATTAAGACCTTCTGAGTCAGCCTGCGGAAAGATAATGGTAACTTGAGCTTATGTTGAGAGACTACAGTGCTTCATATGCGCGATTTCAGAACAACTCGGAGCGGGCAGTTTGGACAATGAAAGTTACTTC
Organism: Spirometra erinaceieuropaei; assembly: GCA_902702965.1. Classification (NCBI taxonomy): domain Eukaryota; kingdom Metazoa; phylum Platyhelminthes; class Cestoda; order Diphyllobothriidea; family Diphyllobothriidae; genus Spirometra; species Spirometra erinaceieuropaei. The sequence goes on from CACRXP010000001.1 coordinate 547,625, forward strand.
GTTAACTTTTTTTACTTAGGCCGATTAATTCTTAGATGGGGTTTGCTGTTCCATTTGGCCATATGAAGATACAGCTGTCAAATGGGTAGCTGTTAACCTTTTTTCTAGCCAGATGAAGTTTTTTTGGTTCGGCGTTATCGCTTATGAATATCCATGAGAAAAGTCCGTAGTAGGCTTGCAAAAATGTCAGGCCTCAAAAAATACTGACCTCACAAGATTGTTGAAAAGTGGCATGGATGTTCCGTAACGAATAACCCCATTTCTTCGACGAAAGTAAGCAGAATAGGCCGTAAAAAGGCCCATGCCGGCACCGGTATCAAAGGCGTTTTGAATAAAAGCATCCTTCCAAAGTCCGGGGTCGCTGAGACTAGCTAAAAGATATTTATTGCCATTAAGTGCAGAAAGTCGTACTCAAGAGAGCGAGAGAGAGAGAGAGAGAGAGAGAGGGAGAAAAACAGGGAACCTATTCGACTGACGTTTCGAATTGACTCAGAGGCAACAGCCGACAAGGGCAGCGTACGCAGAGACTTATAGGATGCGGTTATTATGCGGTCATGCAAGTACAATACTTAGCAATTCCCCCTAGGATTGAAGCTCAATCGCGGTCATTCAACCGGTGCTGCTTTGCCTCTCTTCTTACCTTTGCATGCAACGGCGGTTGTACAGGGAATAAGTGCCACGCCGTGTAACAGGGTGGTATCTCTTCCCGTGTCCTAACCCTAAACCCCACCCCCCCCCCTTGGAACTTAGCGTAAGACACCTGTAATCCGCGGGAAGGGGCTATTCCCCCGTTCTACCGCACTGGCTGACAGAATTGTGCAGGTGGCCATTCTCGCTGAGTGCCTATTGAAGGATAGGCTTGTCTGCCAGTTCACTTCAATGCATCTTAACGCGCAGACAGACGACTACTGTGTAGTCTGATCAGATGGCTACCGTCGGGTCATAATACAAGCGTTTTACATGCCGCTTCCTCGGGTAATTAGCTTTTTACGCATCCAAGGTCTTTGCTCTCAGCCGCCTCACAGCACTCATAGTCGGAGGTTTGCAGCGATGACGCAGAAGGATTCGCTGCAGCGACAAAAAATGTCTGAAGCCGTTTACAAGCAGAGCAACCACATTCTACAAACGGAAAAAATTACTCCGGATCTGAATGGCCAACGCGCGCTAATAAAGAAGAGGAATGACGCCAACACTCAGGTCGCAGCTCATTTAATGGGAAGTGAGAACATCTTCAAGTTCGACGTAGACTAAAGAGAGAGGGGGGATGACAACTTTGCAAATCGTGAGCTGTCTGATTTAGGATCCTCTGACACTCAGTTGACCAGCATACGCAATGGGCTCACACTCGCTATCCAGCGCTAATACTTCGCCTCGAGCGAATTCATATGCACTTGCAGAAGTCAGATTCGGCGAACGCACTTCTTTGATTATTCAACACTAGGTCTTACAGTAATGTAAGTAGGCTACGGCACAGCAACGAATGTCGAAAACTTCCAATGAACATTTGTCACGATGATAAAGTCGCGGACTTTCAGACGGGTCTGAAACTGAGGTCTATTTCTGTCGAGGAGACATGAAAATGGGATAGAAAAGAGAGGGAAATCTGCTGACGAGTCGTGGTCGCGCTCCTTTACTGTATTCCGAGGTGGTAGGATATGGACACAAAGATATGGCTCCACTTAGGCCAGGACTTCTTTAGGTCTTGAGCGAACGCATTTTTTGAACATAAGGTTAGGTTGGCTAGCTTATGCCTACCGCCTCTGCCCTCGCAAGTATCCGCTGCTGCGGGAACCTGTAGGGCCTCGCTGGCACTTTAAAGGTGATTCGAAATGTCTTTCCCGTCCATCCGGTAGTTCCTCTCAACCAAGTGAGTCGCAGTTGCGTTAGACAGACAGACTTTTCCATGTCGTGATTTAGTCAGGCAGGATGGGGTCTTGCATCCTCCCGAGTAGACATGTTGTCGCTCAATCAATATAACATGCCCCTCCAAGGAGCAAGTTAAGGCGTAAATGCACACTGAAGAGGCGTGAAAACCCAACATATCCCTACTTTCAAGACGAAGAAGCGGGGTGCTTGAGAAAGTTAGCCTTATCTTGGCGATCGGGTACGTGCGCACAATAGCGAAGTTCGGGTGGGGACATAGAAACCCGCTGGGCGGGTTCCTACGAAATGGCAAAATTAGAAATAACTTCTTCCTTTCAGCTATCGGCGCGGACATTTTCAGTGGATGTCGTTTCACATATCTGGTGATGGACCTATCGGGGAAACCGCCTTCCTGGAAACGGTTTTGTGTGAAGGCGAGTTTGTTCTTCAGCATATCGGGAGTGCTCGGCTAATTAGTCGGCGGACATTGTGTATATCTGTCTTAGAGGGACAAAACTGCAGAAATTTATGCATTTCTCCTGTCCCTGTTATCCTGAAAAATTTAATTCTATGGACTGCTCCATCAGACGGCCTTATACGTAGAATGTCGAGAAATATGGGGCACTCTCACCCTTTCTATTTAAAAGGTAAAGGTTAACACTGAACAGGCTTGATTCATCTTATTCGTGATAGCGTCCAAATCGAACTTTTCATCTCCCATTACAAAAGCGACATCAACATATCAAGCATAAGGATCAAGGTCCTTTGTAACTAAACAAAGTTCGCTGCCCTCTAGTTTTTCCGTAAAGGCATCCGCCCGTAACGGTCTAAGTGATGATTTCATCGTTATTCCATCGATCTGATGGTAACACTAATTATTGAACATGAACTGAGTATTCAATATGCATCGAAACAGCAGCTCCATTATAATCCTTGGCAGTGAACACGGATAAGCACAACTTCCGACATCAGTGCTGGCGAATCATGTGGCGCAGAAATACCACTCCAGTCATTAACACAAATGATTGAAACGCTGTCATTATCGAGGGGGATGCGAGCGACTAGACATCAACCACACCAAGCGCGGCTGTCCGTAGCGAGTGTAAGAGCTTCCAAATGTGGTACGTGTGAGTTGGCATAAGAACTGCACGCTTGGGCGTCCGTTATCTTTGTCACCTACTGTCTCCATCGATGGGCTCTAGAGGGAATCTGAGATGTCGGGTGAATAAATTCTTTGCTCCACAGACTGGGCTCTATTCATGCGGGAAACTTACGAGTCTCGAGAATCTTTATTTCACGCATTGTGGTAGCAGATGTGCAATTCACCTCATCAGCAAAAGTATGCTTACCCCAATTGGGTGTGAGCAGGAATAGAATGCCAAGTTCAGCGTAGGGAAGGCAGAGAGCCCATCCGAATGTGATCAGGATGATGATCATAAGCAAACTGACTAGAACGGAGTTTGCCATTTCGATCCACTTGAGGCCCCCGAAGATGCAGCCACCGGCAAGCACGACGGCGAGAAAGTGAGTCAAAACGGGGTAATACGTATCCTGTGTGGAGTTAAGAGAGAAGATATGTAGACTTTTTCTGCCGGTATAGGTATTTCTTAAAGAGCAAATCTCAGCGATTAACTATGCACTGCTGAGGAACCATTATAGGTTTACCAGAGGGACCTTAACGAACGAATAATCGTTCCTTCAAACTACACTAAGAATTTGGTCTCCAGGAAACCACTTTAATCCTCACCAGCGTGCACAATTAGCTATACATTTTAATGCATAAATAAACAACCATAATAGTCTGATGTTCTTCCGAAGTAGGAAGCACGTTCACATAAAGCATACTACAGTCTTCTATTCAGTGAATCCCGACAGTATTTTCTCTCAAAAAGCGCGGTAACAGAGCAACTGCTCAAAAAAGGTAAAGTCAACAGTCCTGCGTATAGAAGACGGTAGTAATGGCCGAACCGTCAGTTCATGCATCTGTGCATCTAGTTTCGGACAGCAGAATAAAAATGGAACGATATTAGCAGGTCAATATAGGCAAGCGATGGCTAGTCTTCTGAGTCTGCAAGCAGTTGCGCAGGACGTGTGCGCGGAGGGCTGGTCAGGCCACCGACTGACAGAGTTCACATCGGAGTTTGAGGATGCGACCAGCCGACAGCTGGACTTGCACTTCTCGTCGGGGTGTGCAAACACGAAATACCTGTGGTACGGATTGACTAGCTCACCCAAATCGCCACCAGCCTTTTGAAAAGAGCCAGTGCTTTTACTTGATCGACGCAGGAGAAAGAAGAAATTGTAGGCTGAGCAAAGCCTGGGGCTCCGACAGAATTTTGATAGCTCCTGCCACCTGAGCGCATCGTCCTATGTAGGTCTTCAGGTTTTTAATACTAGCTTTTGATTAGGTAAATAACGCCTCGTGAAGTTATTTTCTCTTGGGATGGTCCACCATACGCGCGCGGAGGCTCAGAAAAGACCATGCTGCTCTGACCTTCCGCTGACCTCCTTTGTACACTTAATTGCTTTAGACTTAAATAGTGACTTTTATCAATGAACGGTTTTTTACTCCGTGTCCGTACGACTTCGGTTGTTCCGCCCTGATGATTCCCAGCTAGAGGTACAGTTGGAAGTTTTCAAAGAGCATAATGAAGTGTTGATATTGGTGGCTGAGAAATGTAAATACAAACACTTTCAACTGGAGAAGTCTTCAGGCGCAGGGTTCGTTTGGCATGAGTTACGGGCAGTGGTCGATCTCGTGAAATGTTAGCCGAAATTCTAAAATGTGTTTTCGATTGGGAAGTATTGCCTAAGTAAGGTCGTAACACTGATTTCCGTGAGGCCTAACCTCATGCTATTTCAAACACTACGAGATGTTGACTTTCAAAGGCACTCCCTTTTGGCCGCCTGCAGGAAACACCCCCGGCAAAAGTGACCACTTAGGCAGTGTAATTTTTTCAATAGTTTTTGATTCTTTTATAAATCCAAATTGTTTTTATGGAAGACATTCGTGAAAGTGTTATTCCTTGATCTCATTTTGTATCAATTTGCGTTTTCTTTAATTCTTTCTCTGTAAGAGAAATTAGCTTTTGCTTTTAAAAATGTTAATAATTGTGAGATTTTTTAAGGTCAAGAAGGGCCCATTCATTCAACATTGCATCTGCCCTTTTATTAATTTCGTCATGAAGTAGACGATGTAATCCATATACACTTTAAATTTTTACGAGCCCTATATAATATCTTCGGAGTTGTGTGGAGGAATTTGTGATTCTTCTTTCACGGAATGTGTATTGCTTGTTGACTTAAAGCACTAGACGTGAATGTAACGGCTGATCAGGCTCAAAATTATTCGACAATTGGGAAACTTTTTCAAAACGGGAATACACCCTTTCTTCGGGTATGAAATGTAAAGGCAGCGTGCTTCTCTACTAAACGAGTAAAATAAAGCACATTTGGTGCATGTTTTCTATAAAATATAGTTAAATTTATAAGACCATCGAAAGTCAATAGGAAGAATACATACTGCTTAAGCGGTCATTGTTACCGGATGCGGTTTCTACAGGAGGTCGAGCAGAAGTGCATTTAAAAACCGACGTCACGGCAAGTCCGAAATGTTATGCGATTATGCTGCATGATAAGTAATATTACAACTCCACCTAAGTAATCCTTCCTAATCGAAAACGTATTTCAGACTTTCGGCCAACATTTCATGAGATCGGTCACGCACTGTAGAGGCAAATGCCGAAATAAACGCATTTAACGCAAAGTTAACGACGTAATGAAACGAAGAACTCACTTCAGTAAAGTGGCTAAAAACAGCCAGACTCGATTCTTCGTCTGTGGGGAGGGCACTGACGGAGCATACGTAGTACACGTAGTAAAAGCACCATCCAACGACCACGGAGTAGTAGGCACTAGGAATGTTGAAAAAACATCCATTTCAGGCTTCTGACTTCCAATTCAGTATGACTTTCACCTATTGAAGTCTGCAACTTGAATTATGCGTGCACTATTAGAGATGAATCGTTGAATTATAGTGAACCACCCACAGAAAAATAACTCGAAGAATTGATTTCATGGTTTATCTTCTGGGGCTGACGTAAAAATACCGTACCTATTCGCTTTCAGGCAATTTTTATAGATATTTTGCATAGAAACGATTGAACAAATTGTATGCGGGTACATGAATAGTCCCAAACCAAGCTGTCTAGGAATACTACCATTTCATTAAAACCAAAACTAATGCTCATTTGGAATACGTGCAAACCTTCGTTATGCTATTTCTGAAACATTCCCTTGGTGTTTTGGGCTAGAATATGTAACTCCTCTGGGCCAATCAGGAATTTCAGAAAATACATTAACTCAGGGCTTACACATGTTAAGGTTAAAAAAAGAGGACTAAGTAAAGAAAATACGCTTTCTTTTCCTCGAAGCTCGTGATGCACTTGATTTTATTGCTATGAAAAACAGCACGGATGCGAAAATCCGCAAACCCTGGTAGTCGGTCCCAGGTTAATGCAGCGTTCTTTGTCTCTTCATTGACAGCAGACAAAGATACAAAGTGTGTAGATTCTAAGTGGTGTGTTTGTTGGTGTACTCAAATCGCTATAATCATCAGGTCAAATCTCGTGTTGTTGGTAAAGACTGAAGTCGCCAGCTTGAGGGGTTTTTGTACACAGTACCCTAAATTGTCCTCTCAGGCGCAGAGGCTGCTGGCGAAATCAAGGCTGGTGTTGACTGTGTCCAGTCCTGCCCGAGATTCGCAAGATGATGGTGGCAGCTGTTTTTTTAGGCTGGTGGGAACCCCGTTCAAGTGTTATCCAATTCACGTGTTGCATTTGCCGAGGAGTAGTGTGTCTAGTAGCCTTCTTACATTCGCCAATAGGTGGTGGGGAGCTGCGACTCTTTGGACGCAGGTGTGTCCAAGTTGAAGTCCGTCGAGTGATTGCAGATCAGCGCGTCCGCAACCGCTCACTGTGAAGATGGACGACCTTGACGTAACGAGATCTTGAACAGGGACGCCAGACATGCCATGATGGCAGTCGACAACAAATGCACCCAGACAGCAGTAGTCACGGTAATGCCTTGAAAGTCACACCAACTACCTAGGTTCAAGAGGTAATCCTTCTACTGCGACACCAACTACTGCCCAGTTCTCATGAGTTGTTCCACGACTTTTTGCAGGGCGCAGCTCCCAGTCTCAGGTAACCTCTTCAAGCTGCAACGAAACCAGACAGTGATGGTCGGCGGCAGACGTTCGTATAAAGCCTGGTCTGATTGCCGAGGATGGACCACCAGCATTGCACGATGCGTAGACGGAGCCGTATGCCGGACTAGCCACTGGTCTCTGATCTGCCTTTCTGATCTGGTCTTACCACAGTAAAAGTCTAGAGAGACGGAGCGCGTTCCGGGTCATTGCCGCACAATACTTCTTTCATACAATCGAACTCCCCACGTGTCAGCTCTGCTGCCGTCTGAACACTCATCAGCAAAATGGCTGCAGGTTCAAAGGTGCCCGGCGCAGGGTTTGGTATTTTGTCACAGGCGGCACGGATTAATTTCGGTTCATTTCGACCCGTCAGTAGGCAGTCAACAGGTAAATTCGGCGGTCGTCTGAGAAGCACTGCCTAACTTCTCTCGGGAAAGGGGCTAGAAAGGAAGCCATAACTCTTGCGTACTCCACAACTTTGTCTTCCCATTGTGGTTGGATGAGGAACTTCAAAGTTGGGGATAAAATTCCACGACGATTACTTGTTCGCAACCCTTCTGCCATAATAATCTTCCTCCGCCCAGCAAGCAAGCGAAAAAGGATCATTCTAGCAATTACCGACCTAGCCCGATGCAAGATGAACATCGGTAACATCATAGAAACCTGCTTCTCAGAACGAGAACGGGTCAGAGAAGTCAAAGTGTCAAGATTATTATGGAAAGTAAGAATGACATGACGCAAAATTCGCTTCTGCCATATACAATGACCGTATTAAGTTGGTGTTCGCCCTCCCAAAACTGAGTGCCATTGTCGAAATGATATTTTTTTAAAACGCCAACTCTTATGTTCATATAATGACGATTACAAAAGACAGGAAAGGACGAATTCTATATGCGCCTGCGCTCCTTCAAATTCCTCCTTCCTATAAACTCGTGTTCAATGAGAGCCAGGGATGATTTCATGAGATGGGGGCTGAGCGTGATGTCACGGGAGGGACAACTGACGATAGCAGCAGATCTTTGCTGAAGGCAGGCACGAGCACAACCACCTCCTCATGATCGCATTTATCGCGTCTTCAAATGAAGGAAGGCAGCAGTGCAAGCAGTACATTTTATGATACTGGTAAGCGGAGCAGTTCCGTGATTGGCCACTGTCGGTAGTTAATTCGTGCCAAGACAGAAAGACGCAATGGCGATTAGTCTCTGACTTTTCGTGGTCAAAAAAGAACGTGTACCACCTACTGCATTTTAGTGCACTATTACTCCGTTTCAAGGTCAAGACACAACCATGGGAATGTTAGTTTGGCGTGGGAACCGCATAACTAAGCTCGCACTTACGCGTGCCACGCACGTGCTATTTCGCACATCCAGGGGTCTGACTCTAAGTGGATCGAACTTAGATCTTCTACCGAGGGGGCTATTGTGAAAGTTGCAATGTGAGGCTGCCGTTTTAGCCTCACCACCGACTCTGAGGATGGCTGAATTGCAGCGTCAGTTGCCAGTCTGTCATTCCACGACCGTGAGCAAGTAGTGAGTGTGCAACATGTGTCAGTCTGAAAAAAAGATATGATCTGGATCCACGCATATCTGTCTTAACGCCCTTCCCATCTCCCATCATCTACTTATGTCACGTCTAAGACAAACTATTCGCAAATGAGCGTTGTCTCACTGGTTGGCGTAACCCAAAGTCGCCATCTACCAAGTTCCACGATCCTGTTAAGTATCGTTTCAGTCCAACACAACAACGTAGTCCCTGAATTTTCTGTAACACTCACGTCGTTAGTAATGGCGCTTTCCTCGTATCCCAAACATATGCCTAAGGAATTACCAGAGGGGAGATAAATGAACACAACCTGTCGACCTTCTCATTGACTTACTCAATCATAGTACACATCACCTCTCTAACCTGATAAAAAATGTGGTCATTGTCACCCAGCCACCAATCCACATTAATTTTGGTCCCATAAATTTGCGGAAGGCCATCAATGGACCCGATCGAGTGAAACGGCCGATGGAATATTCAATGATTGTCACGGGAATCGCCCATAGAAAGGCTGAAAAAATCCATACGAGAACAAATGCGAAGGCACCTGAAATGAAAGAATGTCACGTCTTATTAGAATTTAAGTGAGGAATAAATTCAAGTGGATAGGACTTTCATAACATTACAATATAACATTCTAACAATTGGATTCTTTACGCCCTGTGTAAATTCACTCTCTGAACCTCACTGGGATTAAGGTCTTGTGTTCTTTCAAGTCTGCTGAAATCTTGTAAATAGCATAAATCTTATGTCGTGGTCTGTGCACAATATTTGAGCTTGCCGTTTTAAAATGTACTTAAGAGCAAAAATTGGCATCTTTCAACTTAACAATCTCTTGCGTACCCTCGGAGCGACTGTTTTGGGCAGCGATGCGCGGATACCGCCAGATGTTCCCAGATCCTACTACGGCCCCAATGCAGCTAAGTAGGATGCTCAGACTTGAGGTGAAATGGACGTCATCTCCATTGTCCCCTCCTTCACCATTGGCAGACTGGGATTCGTCGTGCTTGCGAAAAAATACAACAAAAGGGTTTATTATGGCGTATTATTTTGTCTGGTCTTATATTAAAAAGAAACTGGGGCGAATTACGTAAATCCCTTGAACACGTTTCTGCTGTAAGCCATGGTA
>CACRXP010000001.1:564106-587976 GCA_902702965.1 Spirometra erinaceieuropaei
CCTTTGTCATTTGCACGTTTGATCTTCCTATTCCCTGACAAGTTGCAGTGTCGAATTTTTAATCAGCAGTTTTCTTGAGGAGTGTCTTATGCAAGCGTGTGTTAAAAAAAGAGCGCTTAGTGCAGACGTGTTGTTGACATGATACGCAGTCATGAAAGTTCCGGTTTCTGTCAGTTTTTCTCGTTAAACTGCCGCAGTGAAGATTAAACTCAATGACAGGTACGCTATCGCGATGGCCTAACGACTCCGAAGTAAACGAGTATGAACTATATATCCACGATTGTGTTATAGGTATATTGAACGAGCTCCTCTTTAGTTAGTTGCACCCTCACAAAATCAGTTATCAAAAAACTTTCTCGTTTTTTGGTCTTCCCTGGACATTTTAGGCTTCTTTCTAGGAAAGCGCTTTTAGAAAACGTCTATCGAAAATACAGTCTCGTTCTGAGAATGATTATTAGCTTACTTTTTTACCCCGGTGCATTATTATCGTCCCCCCTCATGTTTGTTCTTCCAGCTTCCTAGTAACTTGCAATTTCGCATTTGCTCGTGAGGAATGTCTCATAGAAACAAGTCGTAAAAAGGTGTATTTGGAGTAAAAGAACGGATGACATAATGTGCTCACGTACATTCGCTTTGGCTGCCTGCAGACGCGTCCGTACAGAATAATCAGCTCGTGACCTAACATATGAATGGTGTCGTAGTATACCAATTATTGTTAATCACTCGCAAACCGACACCAATTCGTGGACACAATATCTTTGGTAATAAATTGGGAATTAAAAATATAACAAAATAGTAAATGCGATGTAACGTTATTTAGAAATGCCGATATTTCGGAAAAAGGGAAAATCCCAAAAACGTTAAAAAGAGGTTGTGATTGTGTAAACGTTGGTTTTCGATGTACGGAATGTCTGCTCACGTACAAAGTTTGAGTAAACATAACAGAAGAAATAGAATGACGTTCAAAATTTTTTTTCAAAGAAATTTTCATTTAAATATCCTTTAAGAGTTGGTGCAATTTCAGGTATAACGGCTGGCCAATAGCCCATATTACTAGGATAGATCCCAAAACGGTTTCTTGGGGAATCCCGGCATTTCATATTGATCCAGCTGTAAAAACTCGGTGTCTCGATGGGATTCAAACCCACGCAGTTAGGGAAAGGCCTCAGTACAGCCAACGCTCTAACCACTTAAGCTATGAGGCCCCGCCGGACGACGCGAATTTAAGCACATTTGGGCTTTTGAACTGATCTAGATGCGGTTTAATAAGGCAAACAGGCTTTTGCTCAGTTTCACCAATAGAAAAAAAACGTTTTCACAGGGACCTGTTGTCAGACGGGTCAGTGGCCAATAAACCTAAACAGAATTGACTGCTGTGACCGTGAACATACCTTTTTGAGTATATAACGAGAATAGTTCTTTCGTGAAATTAATTTGCGCTTTTCATTTAGTCCGGATTACGGTGAGCTTCAAATCGGCCATTAAATATTGTTTAATACATCATGATTTTTATAGTTTCCAGTCGACTGCCCATAAAGACGGATTCAGTATTACGTGTTAGTCGAAACCTTAAAAATAAGATTCTTCTTGAGGACATATATCTAAGTAGCGGGTGGTTGGTCAGTCTTTTTCGTGTAGGTCGTTTGGGTCACATTTTAAGACCCACCCGAAAGGAAAACCTCAATGGCAAAAGTATTAAACGTCCCCTACAAAATTCGACAACGAATATGACTTCGATCAGTTAGAAATTTTTTCTAATGAGTTACCTTTTTAAAGAATGATTAATTACAGCATTTCGTTGACGGATGTCAGTGTACTTTACATTTTTACATGGTGAGACCAGGAAAAAATTTTGGCTATTTCTTCCACTTATCTGAAAAACGTACTGGTATTTTCCTACTGCACATGTAAAATCATGCCCTTCTTTTTATATTGCGTCCATTTTCGATATCTTTGCTCGTTTGTGGCTGTCTTCTACGATTATGAGTGTATCGCGGAGTGGCCTTATAAATGCCGATATTTTGTCAAAACTTAACTCGTCCCATTTTCAAATTGCAAGTGTGAAGAAGTTAGACCGCACGAAAGGTAATTTTCCATATGTTCAAAGCTGAAAATGACTATTACGTGGTATTCACTTGGTGATAAAGCATAGTGTTTTCCAAAATGCAAAACAATTTAGACCCAATTAAACGATGGATTAACTGTGTGTGTTAGTACTGTGGTTTAGTGCACGAAATCGCACAGATCTGCTAATCAGGCTTCTAAAAATCTGTAAGACATCCGGTCCTGTAGAAATAATTTGTGTGTTAACAGGCTGATTCCCACGATAAGCATCGGACAAAAGCCAATTTTAAAGTGCAAAAATTCTGTTCACCAAAACTTTCGAGAGTAACTTGCTCTCCTCTCAAAGAAAAGCACGCTCAGATGCGCGACCGAAGTCTGGGACAGATATTAGCATAGGAATTTGTCCGAATATATCGGAAGGTTCATTTTTACTCAAATTTATGAACATTCTGCTTGATAAAATAATGTGGACACATTTTCTGCACAAGAAAAGGACATTTCATTGAAGAGGCCGGACAAGCGAGCAAAGTGCGCAATGTTTAAGACGTCCGAATATTCTCATATTAGCTTCTGTCATCAGGTCTCATGAAATAGGTCACGTACCGTATTTTCTCACTATCATGACTTTGCGGTTACAGTAGTTAAGAAACGCATGCTATCTCAGCAACCAAAGGTCTAATAGAACAGAGGTTCCCAACCAGGGATGCTCGCACGCCTTGGGAGGATGTGAGGTAGCATTCTAGAGGTGCTAGGCAATATATTCATTTTTCGTTTAAAATAAATTAAACAATTGTTTGAAAACTACTCGCACGATACTGGTGCGCGTGCAAAACAGATTTCTTACTCATGCGTCTATAAGAGATTTGCAGTGCATATTGTTAAAGTCGGTCGCATTTTGCAACACCATGCAGGCTAATTAACTCCCGCAAGCTAGTTAACTCATTCCAGTTCTGCCTCAAATGAATATTGAGTATCGTTATGTTATCTTACTTTACTATTGTTGCTTTTCTTCTGGTCAACTTCATTCATACTTTCAGCCTGCACTTCTCCAATTATTATTGACACTTCATGATGCAAATAAGAAGAAAATAAAATAAGGCTTATAAAATTTTGGTTTCACTTGCACCTGATGATATGCAGAAGCCCATTGCGTTATTTGTGGTGCAGTCCTCTCAAACGCAAATCTGAAGCCGTCTAAACTGCCGGAACATGTCAACAGCCAACTCGGTGGTGTAGATTCTGCAGGCCATGATGTTGAGTCATAGAAAGCTTAAAGTGTCCAATTTGACTGTCCAGCAATCTTTCCAAAACTATGTTTTATAGTAAGTGAAAAGCCACTCCTGATGAATTGATACTGGACGGAGCAATAATTTGCCAAAGGCAAGAAGCCCCACACAGTGGAAGAAGAGTTGATAAATTATGTATATTAGAAATGGCAACAATTTTTTTCAGAAGATGGACCTTAACCCGGCTTAAATTAGTGCCGTCATCAAATAGTCTTATTCAAAGCCAAATTAATGATATGAGTTTGGATATTTCGGACCAATTTGCCGCTGATATTAGAGCAAGTCCCTTAAAAATCTTTCTTCGGCTGGATGAAACAGTTCATGTTGCAAATTACAGTCAACTCAGTGCATTGATGAAGTGTGTCTATTACGGTGCCTTAATGGAGGATTTCCAGTTTTCTGAAGACATAAAAACAACCCCACACGGACAAGACGTCCTCCACTACATGAAGGACTTCTTTACGAATTATGGCATGGGTATCTAAATCATTGGTTCAGTGTGTACCGATGGTACCCTTGTTATTTTAGGAAATAAATTAGAAGTTCCTGTACTGATGAATCAAGAGATTTCGCAATTACAACTTGCCAATTTTTTTCTTCACCAACGAGGTCCGGCATCAAAAATGCTACCTCCAAAGATGAAAAAAGCCCTTGACACTACAGGGAAGACCATCGACTGGATTAGGGGTCGCGCTCTGAACCACCACCCTTTTAAGTTGTTTTGTGAGTAATTTGGAAGCGAACATTCGATTTTGGTTTTCCATATGCAAGCCCACTGGCTGTCACACAGGAATGCCTCAACGTGTTTTTTTGACCTGCGATAAATCAAAGCACTTCTAAAGAAACGAGAATATGATCGGGTTGGAGAAATGAAAGTACAAAAATGAAATCAAATATTAGTCAACTTGAGTGGTATTTTAACTCATATGAAGTACGTGAACGTATCTATCCTAGGGAAAATGTAAACATATTGACATGCTGCGAGAAGACAAATGGTTTTAAATAAAAGTTGCAACTTTGGTGTCAATGAGCAAGAAGAGGGAATCTTTCTAATTTTCCATCTACCAAAAGCTGTTTTTTATCCAGCAGGACAATCTCAGTTATGACCAGTATGCTCTCGATCTTTTCGCAGTTTAAGCTGCACAGCAACGGCTTTTCGCATTCCGTCTAAATTTCGATATTTTCTCGCGCGAAATGGTGTCAGAGTACTTTGATTACATTCCACAACAGAATTCATCACCACTACACGCCATTAAACACGAGCAGTGGTAGTCATCATTCACACTAGAGGCAACACTAAACCAGCTCTGTTCACTGGTAATTCGTTTGACTGTCTCGTAATTTTCCAAGAAACTGCCATTCACGCGTCACAAACCGCTATACTTAAGAGTTTCGCGTTTATTATTGCAAACCTCTTTCACAACTCTGCCACACAGGAGCAAACAATGGCATACTATGTCTGAATCTGCTTGATGTCCGTGGTGACTCTCAATGATAGATTTACTTCGGTGTCAATGAGATTGAGTATCTGAGTTCAGTTAGTTGCTGTTAAATGTCAGCATCATTTCAGACACTTTCCCACCAAAGACTTTGGAAGTATACTCCCCCCTCCTTTTGCTGGCACCAAACGAACAATAATTTAACAGACATTTTGGTTGCAGTTGGTGCAGACTGGAGGCTGTAACTCACTCGCCACAAAAACGCTTTGCAGGCAATAGCGAAAACGTCTCCGATAACTTTGTATGTACAAGCAACCATGGCACATTTTGTCTGAATCTGTTTGATGTCCGTAGTGACTGTCAATGGAAAGCTTTCATGCAGTGTCACCCAAACGGCCTGTTTTGAGTTCACTTGGTAGTTTTTGACTGTCAGCAGGTTTTCAGACACTTTCCCTTCGACGATATTGAAGGTGCCCCCTCGTTTTGATGGCACCAAATGAACTATAATTTGACAGACGTTTTGAGTGCAGTTGGCGCAGACTACCAGGGGGAAAAGTACAAATAACTTTTTTTAACAAAAAACCCTCGAAGGTCATTTCTAGGTCTTTTATCTCCCAATGCTGGGTAAGGACCAAGTAACTAGGTTAGCTACCGTTTAAAACCCCTAAAAGCGCGTTTCTATCTAATTAGACAAAAGCACCCCACTATCATGGCGATTCTGCCTATTTCAAGCCCCCCACATTTCGGGATCGGCAGCGCAGAAAACATATTCATCAAAGATTTAGAGGTTTGCACAACGAATGGCCCATGGGAAAATTTTTTGAGTAAAGTGATCTCATCAGTATTAGAAACCGAGGAAATTCACTTTCCAGCCTATCTTTATAACTTATAGATTAAAAATGAAATCTGCACAAGTAGAAGCCTTTACTCTGGGGTTCACAATAACGAGCAATCCTACATTTCTGACTTTAAAAATACAAGTCTGTTAAAAAACTGTCTCTTGGAAGACCGATTTTTCAGAAATGTCCACGTAACGGTATGTAACTTCCGATTTAACACTGACCGCAACACTTCCCCTCCTCGCACACCCGATGCTCAGCTCGTGGCCTTAATCAGTGTTTTGAAATTATGTGTACCCTGAACGCATGACAACTGTCAAATGTTGTCATCATTTCAGGGGGAATTGGAGTGACCACGCCCAGTCAATTAGACATCACCGCGGCGACAAATGCTCCGTATGTTGGAGAGTGTGGTGGCACGTCCAGGCGCGGGTTCACGTCACGACCGTTACCTGCGCACCCCCCCCCCACCCCCGCAACAGATATCCGGCGGACTCACACAGTGGACTGATGACAGGTAGAGTGTTGTCGCCCATAGGGACTCCGTCCCTCGTCACTCATCACTACAAACACTGCGACGCGCTTTTAAACTATCACGACGCGGTAAATGCTATGGCTTGAGTAACTTGATCCTCCTCTCAGGAAGAAATGCCAGGCAGCAGTGGTTCCTACCTAATGTGGCCTCTGCGGCCCACCACCTATTCGGGACCCAAGCCTGCATCTTCTTGCTTTGTGAGAGCCTGCTGCATCGTGGGTACGCCAGACGCGTGTGGCACACGTAGGCGGGCTGCCTAGCCTTGTCGGTCACTGCGCCCAATGTCGCCTTTGATTAAGGGCACAGACTCTTCACATTGACGGATTTTGTGATGGTTCGCCAGCAGTAGCCCTCTGCCCGCGCCAGCTGCGCCTGTAAAGAGGACCATGTGGCTTTGACGCCATGTCGACCACTAAGATCGATATTCTAAACAGGATTGAGCACATGAAGTGTCGATTTCCAAAAGCAGCGGCATAGGGGGTCCACGTAATCCAGAACAATGTTCAACTTAGGAAGAAGGAGAGGAGTGCCACATACTGGTAATCCCAACATGACCCAAATAAACAGCCACCTGGAATTGGTGTGAAAAATCGACGCCCGCACTCTACCTTCCAATCCTCTTAGGTCACCCACCGTGCCGGTGAAGAGAAACATGGGGCTTTGACGCCATGTTGGCAACAAAGATCGATATTCTCAACAGGGCCGAGCACATGAGGTGTCGATTTCCAAAAGCATCGACATTGGCGTCTGTCCGTTAACCTCTCTGACTATGACCACAGACGACGCTGTGGATTCGCCGGACCAAATCGGGGGTCAGATGGACGCACGCCAAGCGTCAAGCTGACCGTGAAGATTCCGCGCATAGAGGCAGCACATTGACTGGTGGTGGTGGTGGTGGTGGTGGTGGTGGTGGTGGTGGTGGTGGTGGTGGTGGTGGTGGTGGTGGTGGTGGAGCGCCAGACATAGCCCTCTGTTCGCGCCAGCCACTGCGGCCGATCCGAGTACCAGACGGTTCACAGGCTCGGACAACCGACAGGAGGCCAAGAGAGAGAAGGGAGAGTGAGGTCGATACTGCGGACCCTGCTGCACGGTAATCAGCGCAATCCTCTGTGAATTAAATCTGGCATTGTGGGACCTACCAAGACGCTCCAAGAATCCCATCATGTGGAGCCCGACAACTGGTGGGGTACACCGGTTTGCTCAGGACTGAGAGTCGGATTGCAATAGCTCCTTCTATATTTCGCCTTTAATTCATGTAAGATCCCAGCCGCCCTCATGAGAACCTGGTACATTTAGTCGGGACTAGGTCGTGTGTGACAGGCGTAACACTTTCACTGTCTGCAACATCGCAGAGTGTTGAAGGTCCCTACAACAACAGGGGTCATCACTTCACACATTCGACGCAAGCTATCCAACCTACATGTATGCCGACCCAAACGTGTCACCATCAATTACCTCCCTCTGTACAGCGTCTACGACAGCTACAGGTGCGCGTCCTAACTCCAGCCTTCTGTCTAGGACGTCGAAATTCACCTCGACACCACCAGCGATGGTTTCAAGGTCAGGCAATCGCGACGTCCACTCGGCAGCCAATCGGCAAATCGACCTTACCTCTGTAGGCTGTCTCCAGCGCAGTATCAAACTCACCCAATGGTTTGACCGCCACAGGCAACCAGGTCCAGCATTCTGCCGACAGGTGGATGTAGGCGTGACTTACACGTGAATAGAAGCGAAGAGACGAGTCCTAGGAAGTAGTCTTGACGAAGGAGACACGATCGACGGGACAAGAGCTTTATTAACCTGACGTTTCGGATTCCTACTCGAATCCATCATCAGAGACAAAAAAGCAGAAACGGGTGGTTGTTGCACGAGGGGCTGCGGTATTTATAGGATTCAGTAGCCATGCCTACGCATACCTATGAACATTCACGGCTCCCCCCTTCATCCGGGATCGTCGCACTTGGTGTGATCATTGCTTGATGGCCGACATTCGAGTTGTGAATATGTTTATGGCGAAGCCCACATAGGCTGCATCTATTCACCTCGCCGTCTCCCACGTTTACCAATTTCAGATGGCCAGATAAGTCTAAAACGACCCGTTATGGCGACTGGCAGGGCAAAACAACCTTGGCGTGTGCACAACCCACGGCCTGACCCCTAACTCCGCCCCTACCAGACTTCACTCAGAATGGACACCTTGCCCACGTAAATGAGAGTGCTGCAAAGAAAGAATGAAGAAGGCGCCATTAATGACTGTCACTCGGTCCCGAGTAAGACCTGATTACGATCTCTGGTTTTGACCGTATGATCCACCTGAGAGGTTCATGTGCGTGAAATTTAGCATATCAAGGATAGCATAGATTTGTCATGAGGAGGGGCTCGATATGATCAACTTCATCTGCCCCCTCCTACTCTCATGCCCAAGTGACCTGTTCAAGACGTCTGGTGAACTGGTAATGGAATTGGATGAAGTAGCCAACGTGGATCCCACCTCCGTGTAACTCACTTCATTCGCATATTCGGCAATAGGTTATGGTTCGGCCAGACTCTGTGCATAGCAACAAATACACAGCATGAACGAATTTGATCGAAGTTTTGGTCCAGAAAAAATGAGGCAGTGAACGCACTCACTGGCGCCAGGCTCGGTGAGGAAGAATGAGAGCGTTCTGGCTATGGCTTTAGTCGTAAATTTCCATACAGACTAGATCTCTTCTCAGGTACGCTTACTATCTCATCAGCCACAAGGCAATTATGAATGAGGTGTGCATTTGGTGTGGGCAATTGGGCTGGATCGCAGTTGGTAGCCAGGAATGGGGAAGCGGACGGCGACCTTAACCCCAATCCTAACCTTAACCCTAACCCTAACCTCAACCTTAAACGTTAAGCGGCAACCTTAATGGCAACCCTAACCCTTACCGAAATCTTATGCTTAACCGTAGCCTTTACACATAGTCGTAACCGGAAAACCTAACCGTAATTCTGAAACCTAATCGTACGCTCAAACCCTAACCGTAACCCGAAAACCTAAGCCCAAAGACATAACCATAACCCGAAAATCGGAAACCATTAATCGGCACCCTAATCCTAATCTCAGACGTAAAACGGAAGCCAAATGGGTCAGATATGATTATGCAAACACACAAAATAGCCCCAGTAAGCACACCCCCCCAGCCACCTGTAATACGGGTCTGGCTACCAATTGCGATCTAGCCGGCAATTGAATTGATTCTCATGCAGTCAGGAGAACGGATCCAAACGTTTGAAGTTGCTTTCGTGCCTGCTTCTGGTTATTCGGCTTTGCTGGTTGTAGACAGTTTTTTGTGGTTTTGATGATATATTCTTTTCTTCGTACTGACAGTTATAGAGACAACAATGAGAATCTTTGCAAGAGTGGGAACAGTATTCACCCGAGGTTATCAAAATATTTTTACGACGAGTGCGGGAGGTGCGAGACAGAGCTAAAGTGCACTACTTACCTTCCACAACAGCGTGCATCACCATTACGCAGGGTTTTACACAAGCAGCAGTAACTAACTTTCAAGTCAGAGATGACACTTTGAACAAAATTTGTTCACTGGTCACTTGCGTGATTGCCAGTAATTTTCCAGGAGGCCGTCCCTCACGCGTCAAAAACACCTACGTCTGAGAGTTTCGCACGTATTACTGAAAACCCCATCCACAACTTTGCCACGTGCAGGCAGATCACAGAACCGTTTGGCTGAACCTCTTTGATGTCCGCGACGACTGCCATTGAAATGCTCTTCTTTGGAGACAGTCAAGTTGAGTATTTTGAGTTCAGTTAGCTGGTTTTGACCGTCAGCATGTTTTTCAAACTTTTGACGTTTGAGCTTTTTGAGGACATCCTACCCCTCCCCCGCCCTGAAGACACCAAACGAGCTGTACTTTGGCGGACCTCTGAGGTCATTCACAAGAGTGTTTTTAATTAATTTGGGGGAAAAGAACTGACTATGAGCAGAATTTGTCTATTTTAATAATTTTGTTTTTGAGTTGCGAAAATTCCCATAGCAGTAATCAGAAGACGAGGTGGCGAGCATACGTAGCTTTCGATAAATTCTCGTCAGGTCGGGTTTTTGACCTGCAAACATGGAAATGCGTGGCCGAGAACATTTTCAAGGGTGTGCACCTCAGAGAGTTTGTGGCAGTCCGCAATCCGTTGTTCTCCGTCGCCTTGTCTATCTGCCCTTCGGTTCAGCTCACGTTCTCTGTCGAGTCGTCGAGTCGCTGTTGAGACCGTGCGAGGCTTGTCACTAGCCCCGTGAGGCGAGGAGCCAATCAACACTGCCCCCTCCCTGATTGGCTGGCGGACGCGAACTGAGAGAGAACGAAGGGCGCACACGCGCACTGGGGGGCTAAATAACTCCAGAAACCCGACAACAGCTCTCCTGTAGAGATGACTTGAGGCAACCGCTCGCAGTGTTTCATGTACGCTCTTACACATCAGTAAAGATGTTCAACCCAATCCGTCTTCCCTGACCTCGGATTTGGGAATTTTTGTGTTGCCCACCTTTCTAGCATTCAACAGACTAATGCATGAAGCCTTTTAAGCAGCAGCTACATTTCTGAAAAAGTGCATATTCGTGTTTATATTTGTAATCAAGGAGCTGTTAGTGCAAACTATTTCCTTAGACATTTCTGCTGCGAGTGGACGGCGAAAAGCCTTTCTGTAATTCTGACTTCGGACATACACACTTATTATTAATCGTCTTTTTGGAAGGGTTATTTCTCACACGCATGTGACCTTCCTTTTTGTAACTGGCCAGCCCTAACGATAAGTGGCTTTTCGGATTCTGTAATGACCGCGAAACTTTCCTCTATTTTGCACAAATTCTCGATGACTGCCCTGACCAGTGTTCCAGAAGTCGGGATGTGTACTCCTCATGCATGGAAGTAAATACCGTGGAGAAATACTGTCGGCAAGACTGAGGACAATGGAACGATCATTCCTGGCCTATCTGCCGTCAACCGCGGTAACAGCCTTGATCGATTATCGACTGACTCGAATCCAAACCTCGTGTGAGCCGGCACTCACTCGTGAGGTTCAGCAAACCAGATATTGTCACTCCATTATCCAAGTCTGTGTCGAGAACACTTTGCGATTATTAGTCATCAGTCGTTATGGGACCGCCTGTGTAAACTGTGTAACCTCCGTTCGCGGGAATTTCTGTGATGCATATCACAATCAAAATTCACCATTGATCACCAAACGCACACGACTAAATGATGTATGATTAGCGTCCACGTAGCCAAACTTCCTCCTTACGTTTAGAGGGATGAAAAGCTCCGCCAGACTTGAACACTGTCTTGACCTCCCTGCCTGATAGACTATCCAGATACGCTTAGTTGCTATTAGATATCGACACGCCTTAGATAGGACAATGAGGATGGGACGAATGCCAGCTTTGGCACTGTGCATTTGACCTCATTGGCAGTCGCCAGTTTGCCTCTAAGAAAAGGTGGGACCAGGGATGAAGGATGATGCATGAGTCTCCGCCTTCATTATCAATTGATGTACAAGTCTGCACTGATCTCACTGCTTGAGGACGGTAGGCAAACCGACAAATAACGCAAAATATCTCGCAACCCCGGACTAGTCGCTACACGGGCAGACTCTGCGACATCTAATGAGCGCCACGAAGCTTTAAAACGGATCTTCTGAATGACAACAATGATGAGAACAGTTCTAGCGTCGCAATTGACAACATCCACCATGCGCCATACAGTCTGGAGGCCGCCCAGATGTTTTTGATGAGAAATCGCCCATAGGGCGGCAGAATCGCGCAATTTCTACCACATTCTCTCTCCCCCCACCCACCTTGCTATGACTGGAGGACAGGAGGTGATCACGGACGCAATTGCCGAGGTAACCAACCGAGTGCCTGTGCGTGCCACACGATAATTCGACCGTCGAGTTCCACGATGTCCACCGTATGCCCCAGAGCAAATGGTGGGAGCAGGGACGGTGACTTGCGCTGCATCTGCCACACTTTCTCCTCCTCCGCCTGAGCCCGGTGTCACGACAGAGTCAAGAAGACCGATGACGAGGGAGGTTGCAGGTGGATGGTTTGGACGCATCCTCGCCTTGGCGCTTCATCACACCCCTGGTCCACACAACAAATAACCAGGATTTTAACCGCCGAACCAATGGGGGACGTGTCAGTGGTCCCGGTTTGTGCGACGGCTGCCGACAACAGGGTCTGCCAGCGCGCCCCTAGATGTTGGCATTTGTTATTGCGCAAAGATAACGCCTGGCAGAATCCGACGTGGTCCCGTGCTGTTCCAGCGCATCTAACACGTGGCCCGTTTGGGGGCCACACATAACCCCTTACCATACCTTCGTGGACATCGGCTAGGATCTCACGTGCGAGGGAGATATATAAAAGCCATGTAAAGAAGAAGCCACCTAGTCTGACTCTCAGTCCTCAGGTCAATCCGAAGAACTTCCGCTGGGACAGTTGGCTCGTCAGCTAGCAGCCTTCCAATCCAAGACTCCTGGCGCGTCATAATTATTGGAGTTTAATTCAGTCGAGTTTTATTAAGGGAGAGATTGGAGAACGTCTTTGAAGTTCCAGCTGGTTACAAAGTGTCTAGGGAAAAGCACCGATAAGTGGAAAGTGAAAGGGGAGATTGCTTGAATAGTTGCATGAAAAAAACAGGCACCAGGCTACTATTCATTTAAACTGTTTAGACGAGAGTAGACAAAGCTATGTTCGAAAAAAACGCAGTGACTACCGCTAAATTTTATTCCTTATCTGGACTTCGGTCGTGCAATTCAACACCCTACTCCGCGGAGGTTGGACTTTGGAACTTACTCCGCTGTGCGCAATTTCATTGGGAATTCAGTATTCTGTTAAACCGAGAACGACATTTATTTGAGATAAGTAAGGTTTAGAAGGTGATCACGCTACAGCAACATGAAACGACATATGAAAGCTCGTTGAATAGTAGTATTGTGATGACTAACATGGTGGGTCTACGTAACCCAGAACAACGTTCTGCTTAGAAGCAGGAGAAGAATGTCACATACTGGTAATCCCAATATGATCAAACTAAACAGCCACCTGGAATTGAGGTGGAAAATCGACGTATGCACTCTACCTTCCAATTGTCTTATGTCAATTACCGTGCTTGTGAAGAGGAACATGTGGTTTCGACGTCCTGTCGACCACTATGATCGATATCCTCAACAGGATTGAGGATATGAAGTGTCGATTTCCAAAAGCACCGGCATTGGTGTCCCTCCTCCAACTTCTATGGCTACCATCACAGACGACGCTGCGGATTCGCCGAACCAAATCGGGGGTCAGTTAGACTGACAGCACGCGCCAAGCAGACTGTGGAGATTCCACGCATAGAGTCTGCACACTGATTGGTGTGGTGGCGGCACGCCGGACGTAGGCCTCAGATCGCGCCAGCCACTGCGGCCGATCCGAGCACCAGACGGTTCACAGGCTCGGACAATCGACAGAAGCCCGGGAGAGAGAGTGGAGAGAGTGAGGTCGACACTGGAGACTCCACTCCACAACAATCAACTCATTCCTGGGTATATTAAAATTGGCATCATGACGCTCTTAGAATCGCTTCATGGGGAAACCACCAACTGACGTGTTACATCGGTTTTCTCAGGACAGAGAGTGAGGCTGCAATGCCTCCTCCTATATTTCGTCTTAAATTCATGTGCGATCCCAACAGCCCTCCTGAAAGCTTGGCATATTTGGTCGGAACTAGGTCGAGAATAAGACACTGAGTTGTTGGTTGCTACTGAATTAATTCTAATGCCATCAGAAGGATGCACCCAGGTGTTCGAAGTTGTTTCCGTGTCCACTTCTGGTTAATCGGACTTCCGGGGTTTAGACAACTTTTCTTGCTTTTGATACTTCATTTTCTTCTTCGCAGTGCCAACTAAACAGTGAACAGCGGGAATATTTTAAAGAGTGGGGACGTTAATTACCTAGAGTTGCAATTATCTTTCTTGCAAATTTGCTGCATCAGTGAAAAGGACTGTTTTTTGCAGTAGGGTGTTCTCATTTCTCACCAGCATGATGCCGATTACTTCACGGCTGAAGCTGCGAAGCTGGTACTCGCCATGTTTCATTGCCAACGCGATCACATTCAACAATAGCTCTATTCGTACAGCAGCAGCATTGAACAAATTTTGTTAATTGGCCACTCGCGTGATTTTCTAGTACTTTTCCAGAAGACCGTTATTCCTTCGTCACAAAACTCTACGTTTAAGCTGTTTGCGTGCGTGCAACCAAGATAAGGCACATTTTGCCTGAATCTGTTCGATGGCCGCCGTGGTTGTCAGCACTTTTTCAGACTTGTTGTCCTTTGAACTTCTGTCCTGCTCCTCTGGCGTTGAAAGCACCAAACGACTTCTACTTCGTCAAAAGTTCTCCTTGCGTTTGTCACAGACTACCTCCGTGCCATTCGGGGGCTAAAGTGCAGAGGTACTTTGACAAATCACCGTAAATGAAGCTGATGACAGTCGAGGAAGAACGCTCATGAAGGGACATTCCAAAGCCGTCTAAAGACATAAAAGCGTGTTCGAATTTGATCAGATAACAACCCTTACCATAACCCTTATTCTTAACCATATCCCCTAACCCTAACCCTTAACCCCAACACCAACAGTATTGTATCCATCAGGTGGGCTACCAAATCATATCTTACCTCCTGTGATCATTTGCTGTGTGGACCAGGGAGCGTGTGGAGTCGAGCGCCAAGGTGCGGGCTCTATCGTGCCATCCACCTGCGCCCTCCCCCGCCTCTGGTCATCTTGACTCTGTCTTGACACCGGTTCGATGTGGGGGAGGAGTAGAGGGTGTGGCAGATGGTGTACAAGCCTGCATTCAATAAAAACTAAATCACGCACAAGTCACCGTCCCTGCTCTCGCCGTGCTGTGTAGCACACGGTGGGCGCCGTCGGCAACGACGGTCGAACTGTTAGTAGGTGTATATGTGTCCGAGGGGGGTGCGTGTGGCCATTTGGTTGCGGTGTGATAATGGAGTTTGGACTGCGTAATTTTTTCGAGTATTTTATAACTCCTCAGTCCCCATGGGTCTTTTGTTAGAAGCTGGTTTAAACTGCCACTTTCAATGGGAGATGTGCAATTAATGAGCAAGTATATGTCGTCTCTCAAGATTCTCACCATCCCTTTTTGCAACTCATGGGACGTGCGACGTGTTTTACTTTTCAGAACGACCGTAGAAAGCGAGCCCCTTCACTCAGCAAATGCGCACTAATATGACTCTTGGGTAGGCTGCATCGGTTTTCCAGTGTCTACAACGACAGGGTACATTCTGAAGAGAGCATATTCCAAGGTTTTGTCTGTTACACCCAACCCACTGTAATGCTTGGGGAACTCGTGGTTGCTTCAAACCTCTCCCCCGGACTTCACACGCAGCAGTTGAGAAGCAGTGTGCTTGTTAGGGATCATAGTGAAATACTCTTCTAATAGTACACCACACTTCTCTGATGAGAACTGCGAATAAATTCCCTGTAGGTAAGATCAAGGTGCGTAACGTCGAGGCTAGGGTGGGTCAGCCATTAGAGTCCACGTGACTCCCCTTCTCGCTCTCCTAAAAAACCCCTGCTGAATTGTGCCACGTGATGCAATTTAAGTTGTTTTCGCATGAATGTGGCTACATCTGATGGTCCCATACCCAAAGAGCTGGAGAGATTATTACTGTCATGCGCCCAACCGGAACGGACTGAAATACTGCGTCTGAGGACCGATGGCTGTCAGATCGTTGAATGTGTCGTGTGCGCTACGAGTTTTGCGAGTCGATAAAGTTGTGGATGCAGGAGAAGAAGGCATTACTGCTGAAAGGATTTCCACTTTTTTCCGTTGTGACTTGTTGGGCTGTAGGTTCACTCTGGGCGGTCAGAGATGTCAAGCAACTTCTCAATGCGAAAGTTGTTCTACAAAAATAGCTGTTGCAATAAACATAATAAAGTTACATAAGTTCACCAACAGATGTGCATAGTTGAGTCACCTACTCTTGTTCAGTGGAGGCAGACTAAAGCTTTTTGCGATGGAAGAGAAGGAAAGTGTGTTCTCGGAACAACCACTTCCTCACAACCTGCGAACACGTGTCTTAACTCTTCAAAAGACACCTTATTTAGTTGGAGCCCTGAGTGCTCTGAAAAATTACAACCCGCGGCGTGTTGGTCGTGGATTGGCCATCTTAGGCGCGAGAATCGCTTACAGAAAAATCTCGCATGTTCGACCGGCCATTGATTAGACCGCGCGCATGCTCATAGACACCACGCGTACTCGAAGCTGCACTACACGCTGATTGGCTGTCCAATTTCACGCAGTTAACTGGCGCTTGTCTCCGCTTGCTGTTCGTGCGTGGTCACGTCTTCCTTCCGCCCTAGGCCGTGACTCCTTACCGCTTCCACTCTCCTGAAAACTTTAGATGACAAAGCAATTCTTCTGTGTGCTTCACCTCTCAGCATCATGCGGGAACCAAACATTAGCGACAATGAACGAATAACAAACATGTTTAATCAGTAGCACATGCAAAATCTGTTTGCAAATAGTAGCCACATCCGAATGTTTAGCAACTAGTGTCTCCCTTACAAAATAAAATAATGAGATATCCTTTGATTTCCTGGCGTTCCGTATCTTATATCACAAATGGGTTCGATACGGAAGAGCGCAATGTAGCAGATGGCTGGTGCCCATCAGTCAAAGCCGATCATTCATATAAGAGTCATGAGAAACGAGGAACAGCTGGAGTGGGGACACTTTACCCTGCACTGCAGTCGACTTCGTGGAGGTACCCGTGAGATCGCCCTCAAGGACATACCGGCAATGACGCTGGCTGGCAAAAAGACAGGGCAAGAGGGGCTACCTACAGTGCGTGACCGATCTCATGAAATGTTGACCAAAATTCTCGACTGCGTTTCCGACTAGGTAGGATTACTTAAGTGGGGTTGTTATACTGAATATCATGCAGCATAACTCTATAACATTTCGGATTCGTCAGGATGTCCGCTTTTGAATGCACTTCTTTTTGACCTTATACAGGAACCACACTCGGTAAAAAATGGCTGCTTAATTAGCATGCATGGTTTCTATTGATTTTCGATAGGCTTATAAATTCAAATATATTTTATAGAAAACATGTACAAGCATATGCTTTCTTTTGCTCATTTGATAGGAAATCACATTGTCTTCATATTTTATGCCAGAAGAGAGTATGTATTTGGATTTTAAAAAAGTTTCTTATTATAGAACGTTTAAGATTGCGCGATGTCAATGCATGCAAGACCGCACATGTCCGTTTACTAATGCTCCTCATTAAATATACAACACAATCCGAATCCATTGCGAAATTTCATGAACTTTATGTGGTATCTTCTTAAAGTCATAGAGGAATATCTGATTTTCCTTACGCGGAAAGCGTGCACCTTGTAGACTGAAATTGCTAAATGCTGATGCAATAGCAGATCAGGCTGAAAATTATTCGGGAATTGGGAAACTTTTTTAAAACCTAAATACCCGGTTTCTTTAGACATAAAATAGGAAGACAATGTGATTTCCTACAAAATGAGCCAAAGAAAGCATATTTTTATGCATGTTTTCTGTAAAATATATTTGAATTTATAAGGCCACCGAAAATCAATAGAAAAAATGTATGCTACTCAAGTAGTCATTTTTTACCGAGTAAGGTTTTAACAGGATTTCGAGCAGAAGTGCATTCAAAAGCCGACATCACGACGGGTCCGAAATATTATGCGATTAGACCGCATGATAAGGAATATTACAACTCCACCTACGTAAACCTTCCTATTTGAAAACGTATTTCAGAATTTTGGCCAACATTTCATGAGATCGGTCACGCACTGTAGTAGAGACTCCATAAACTGTCATGCGTGTCTACCTCATGCCTTTCGTGCGCAATGCACTCACCGCCATGTTTGTACTTAAGGTCCCACGCTGCTGATATGGGTTGACCTTGCACAGAAGCGCGTCGATTTGTCACTGTCATTTGATGGTACACATTTTATCTAGTGCTTTTGTCCCCTTAACATGACAGTCACCCTGGAAAAACACGGAGGCCGGTTTACGATAATTCCCGCGTTACCTGGACTACGCAAACAGGGCAGATGTCACACTTGGTGGGTGTGTAGTGGCACGCCTGGACGCAGGCTCATGTTGCGCCAGCCGCCTGAACTCGCTCCCCGCATCCGATGCTCGACCAACTCGGCCAGTGGACTGATACCACAAAGAGTGTGGTCGGCTCTGAGGATTACTGTCCCATGGCACTCAGCGGATACTCAGCATTATAAACAATACGACACGTATGTTATTACCGACAAAGACAAGGGAGACTGGAATGGCCATTTCTGGCTTGTTAGCCGTAGTCGGCCAGTCATACCCAACCCCGAAGTGTGGAACACCCGAGGCTAGAACTCGCGACATACTGCCTATATCATGCGCCACTGTGCGGCTGCTGGTTGGGCTCGAGAGAGAGCCCGTAAGGCACAACAGAACGAGTGAGTTCCGTAGGAACGACCGGTGAGCGCCCACTACCATTGTTTACGACACGTCTTTAACCTATCCCAGTGCGCTAAAAGCCGTGGTCTAGAGGGTTGCCAACTGGCGGAATAACTTGATCCTACTTTCAGGACGCAGAGTAAGACCGCAGTGGCTCCTTCTCAATATGGACTCTTTTGCACTGCCACTCAGGTGGGATCCGAGTGGACCCCTTCTTGTTTTGCAAAGACCTAGTCAGTTGTGTGCAGAGCAAGGGGTGTGTGATGGGCGTAGATGGGTCGATTAGTTAGCCCAGTCACTGCATCCGATATCCGCCCCGGTCTTCTAGACTTTGTCCTGACACTGGGCTCAGATGAGGATAGTGAGGTAGATTCTGCGCAAAACGACTATCTTTATGAAGCAAACAGCGATAAACCATGTTGAACTCGCCTATCATGCTGCGGTGCATACGGCAGACATCGTCGGTAGTGACTGTCAAGCCGTCCTTCGCTTCGTCAAATTCGCGGACCTTGTTATTTTTTATTTCTGCACGTCCCCTTGTCTCCTCCTTTTCCGAATCATGTTTACGTTATGGAGCAAAAAGCTCCAGTTTCTCTATACGAAGTAAAAATGGGGGAGGTCATTCTAAGAATGACAATTACCTCATTTTTGACCTCAGTAGATTACTTCTGTCACTTGCATGTTCATTCTTCCTGTCCCCTAGCGACCATCAATATCACACTTTTCATTAACAATTTTCCTGAGGCATGTTGTATGCAGGTGTGTCGTAAAAAGCGCAATTTGCGCAAAGAAGTCTCTGTTTCGGTCAGCCAGTTCCGTCGAGGGGTCAAAGTGACGACTAAGCTTACTGATAAGTAAGTTATCATGATGACTCGACGATTCACGAGTGAAGAGAATAAGTAATTATCTGGGTGTATGCATAACCATTTGCGAGGGTCTGTTGTCTGCAAAGTCATTTTATAAACTTTATTAGTAAATTACTTCTAAGTTAATTGCTTTCTCATCAACTCACTTATAAAAATAAAGGTTGCTGGAATTTTCTTTGCTGATTTCAGCATTACTTCTGGGGAAACGCTTTTAGAAGACTTTCATTGAAGAGAGGCGTGCGGTTGTCTTCATCGAACGCCAAACTTAAAAATCCACATTAGTAACAACTGTAGTCGCACTGATTATGGATGAAAACAATTCCAGATAATTTCAAAGTACACCCTAGAGCATTTAGGCAGTAATCCGTCATAAACGCCAGCTTGCCTCGCCGTTTCGGTCGATGGAATCTTCGCTAGCTGGTCGGATTTGTGTTGTAGTTTTGATAGTCTTTTACATTACTTTCCATTGTACTTTCATCAACACGCAGTAGAAATCCACACGATCTACCACGAGCGGGAGCAGAAAACTTCCCATTAGGGATGACACTGAAATAATTCTAAGTTCCGGAAATACACATGTTTTCACTAATTCTTTTTCAGGCCAATAGAGTTACATGAAGGAATGAGAATCTACAAAATTAACAGTGTTTATAGGTGTCTCAAGGACTATTAAGTCATTAACACTCACCTTCCCCACCAGCATGACGAGGTCGGCGGGTTTTGGTTCTCAAAGCTAGGAGAGGGGATAAAAGAGTCTTTGAATGATGTTCTTCGATGAAGTACACGGAGCGCCCATCACTGTAATTAGGGATTTGAGGTGGCATGTCGTCATCACTTGAGGACGACGTTGGCCACAGCGGAGAGGGCGCTTGTGTCAGGGTTTTCTGACAGCATAACACCGGATTCGCTAGCCGTATAGCCACTGCCTCGGCCGTTGTTAATATCCGTTGGCGTTGGCCTTTCATTCCTTCATATAACTGTATTGGCATGACGATGAATTACCGAAAACACATACTTGTAAACTTGACTTTTCAAGTGAACTAATTCTGTTCACTAGTTACCCGCATGATTCTCTGGTACTTTTCCCGGACGTCTGTAATTCGCGCGTCACGGACCCATACGTCTGAGAAGTTCCCGTGCGACAGTGAAAACACCTCACACAATTTTTGCCGCGTGTAACCAAACCACAGCACATTTTGTCTGGACCTGTTTGATGGCCGTGGTGACTGCCCTCCTTCACTGTCGCTCAAGCTGAGTACTTCGAGGTTAGTTAGCTGCTAGTGACTGTCAGCCGGTTTTCAGACTCATTTTCCTGGGAACCCTTAAGGATATCTTACTTCATCTCGTCCCGAAAGGCGTAATATTAATTCTAATTTTACAGGCGTTTTGGTTGCATTTGGCACAGACCGCCATCGGTAGAGGTGCAAAATAACTTTTTTTAACAAAACAGTAAAGAAACAAGGATCATGAAGGTTCATTCTCCATTAAGGACCTAGGGAATGTATTGGTTACTGTCTGAAACACCCGAAACGGATCATCATGGTGACAGGGAAGGCGAAGCAACCTTTCCGTGTGTACGACATACAACGTGACCCCTAACTCCACACCCACCATACTTCACTTACAAGGGATGTCGAACCCACACAAGTGAGAATGCCATTGCAGCTTTATCCTCACTCCTAAGAGCGAGCTGCGATCTTGTGCTGGTTCTGTTCCTAACGTCTTTTGAGAGTATTTGCACGTGCTCATCACTAGCGCTCTGGTACTTGGCCAATCACGGCTGCCAAAACCGGCCAATCGTCTTCAAGGTCGACGCAGGCGTGCTCTCGTGTAACGTCCCGTGATCTGTACAGGGTTGTTTGAATGCCGTGACACTTTTGGGCGCGCGGACTTAGGATGGAGATGGCGTAGCCGCATGTTGGTGAAGATGGCCGGTGTCCCTTCCACTCTCTTCCGCCGATCCCCCTCCCGCTCCGTATCGTGTCGTAACGTTCGTACCGCTGCCCTCACTACATCGGCAACTCCCTCGGCCCTTCCCTGCAGTTGCCCCCAGCGCTGCGCTCCCCACCGGTTGTCCAGCTGGCATGTTGGCCTCGCCTCTCCACCCAGACAGGTCATTCGACTGTTGTAACTCATCTCGCGTGTACTTTTAACTGTCATTATACTCCTTTGCAATTCCCTTTTCTGTTCATTATATCTTCTCGTCCACCGATCGTTTCTTCTTCCTTTATGTATGGATGAGTATCGTGAACTGCTAACAATCGTATTCAGATCAACACAAGCCAGGATCTCCTCCTCGGTATTCCGTTACGTGGTTGTGCGCTACCCTTGACGTCCTCGGCCGCTACACTCGTACAATACGCCGGGACGCATTCCCTGTGGACACTCGGAACGCCGCCCTCCCGGCGCCAGACATACCCTCCTCCGGCTGCAAACTCTCTCCAGCACCTTCTCCAGTTATCCTGTACAGAATATTCTATTCTCGCAACGGCTGTCCAACTTCCTCCCTTTCTATGCGAGACCGAGCGTGAAGGTCGACATGATCGACCTCATTTCCCCTCCTTATCTCATGCGCAAGTGACCTGTCCAGATCCTTCGGTTGACTTGCGATGGAATTGGGCGAAGTAGCTAACGCGAACCCCACGCGCACATCTACGGCAAAAGGTTAGGGTCCAGGCAGGCTCAGTGCAGACTAAAAAACACATTCCACAAAACCAATTGGTCGCATTTTTAGCTCAGCACTGTCCGATCCGGAGGGTGGGGTGAAATAAAGACAAAATTCTTTGATTACTTTTCGCAATGGCTCTAACAGTGTTCATCAGCACTGCATAAGATCTAACAAGAGCAGTGGCTGCCGTCTTTCCCACTAGAGATAACACTGAATTGATTCTTTCCACTGGTTACTCACGTGACTGTGTAGTACTTCTTCAGGAACCTGTCATTCACTCGTCGTAAAAAAAGCTTTGCCTGCAATTGTGAAACCGACTCCCATAACTTTGCGCGCGCAATCAAACCATAGTACATTTTGTCTAGTTCTGTTTGATGTCCGCGGTGACTGTCAATAAAGGCCTTTTCTAAGGGTCAGTCAAGCTGCGTTTGGTAAATTGTTTTTGACTGTCAGCAAGTTTTATGACTTGTTGCTCTTTGCACTTTTTGAGGATATCCCCCTCTCGCCTCGAAAGGTGAGAGACGAAATAAACTTTGACAGACTTTTTGATTGCATGTGGCACAGGCTGCCTCCACATCATGCGGGAAAAGTGCAAAGTTATTTCTATTTCATAAAACACCATGCATGAGGCTGAAAAAAGTCAAGCAACAAGGATCGTGAAATCCCAGTCCCCGTCTTTTATCCTCCAATGCTGAACAAGGATATGGTGGATGCTTCGGCTGCCGTTTGAAAACGTGTACTAAGAGGAAAGCGGCTGGCTATGGTCATGATGTTGTCTACTTTAAGAATTCGTTTTTTAACTTACAAACATAAAAAGAGATGGCCATAAACGTTTTCGAGGTCTGCACGATAGCAGACTCATGCGAGGAATTATTCTAAGCATCAGTCGCATAAGTATTAAGTACGCAGTCGTGTTTACATTTATAGGTAAGAAGTTAGTAATACAGGCTATTTCGTCGGAAATTTCTTCTGATAGTGCACAGTAAAAGCGTTTCTGTACTTCTGACCTCGGAAATACAAACTTATTAATAATTGTCTTTTATGAAAGGTTATTTCTCTCACACATATGACCTTCCATTTTGTAACTGGATCAGTGTGCCGAAGGTCTGGATGTGTTGAGGAACAGGTTTCCAACATTTCCTTAAATTTAAAATTCCGAGATTTTTCCATATAAATGTATGTTAACCATGATAGGAGTCGTTCACAGATAGCATTACGAGACTCACTCGTCTCGTCGTGTCTTAGGGCTCAATCTCGAACCCCGCCAGCAGTTGCTCAACGGCTACTATTATAGGGAGAATTACATTATCGACAACGACGAGGGAGATTGGAATGGCCATTTCTGGCGTATTAACTGGCGTCAGCCAGCCATACCCAATCCCGGGGTGTGCAATCCCCGAGGCTCGAGACTGTGACTTACTGGTTAGAAGTTCAACGCCTTTACCACTGTGACGGTCGGTGGAGGTCTTGATTGAGCCAGAAAGGCACAACGGTACGATTGAATCCCGTAACCGATCGTCGAGCATCCATCAGTTCAGTTTTATTAGGGAAAAGGTGGGCAAAAGCCTTTGAACTGTCTGATAGTCGCAAAAATATCAAAAAACGTCGACAGATAAGGAATATTGAAGGGAAGACTGAGTATA
>CACRXP010000001.1:588017-600923 GCA_902702965.1 Spirometra erinaceieuropaei
ATGAAAGTGTCAAAAGCTTATTGTTAAACGTGTTAAGTAGCATGCATATGAAAGCAAACATCAACCAGAATGCGCTGGACGGTACGTCGTCTCGCGACTAGGTAGCTAACACAGCAGGGGCAGCAATCCAATTAGCCGAGCAATTATCATGACCAGAATCCGCAACGGTGATTTCATTCCAGTAATTAACGACTTGGGTGCAAACTGACAAGCTATCATCGCACAAATTACGATCTCCCAACGATTAATGAAAGAGTTGCCAATTATAGGAGGCAGGTTCTGGCGTGCTAACTGCAACCCATAAATACTGCACTTCTGCGCCTTCACCTCATTTACCTGTGACAGTCCAATAACTTTCTTGCTCTAACGAGCGCATCTTCCTCTTTTGAAGTAAAACTTCCTGACGTCCTGTCTCGTACCAATCAAGCGTATTTTGGGGATGTCCTCGCAAATTAGTAGTAATGACCAGCTCGAAGAAATCGCCGGATGCAAGGCAGCAGTCCTGATTCCGCAGTATCCGGAACTCTAGTATCAAGTTACCTCACAGCTGTCTGCGATCCAAAGGAAAGAGGTCGAGATTGGGCAGCCGTGTTTCGTAAGACAGTGAGCCTTAGCCACTGACTAGCTTGGCTGCACGTCGTTGGACCTTTTCAAGTATGTCGCGGTTTTTGAAAGCCCACGGCCTCCTGGCTTGAATGGTAAATTCTAATTCCGGTCGCAAGAACGTCCCGTAGACCGACGTGCGTGTCGTCGAATTTGGCAAAAGCCCGTTTGATAAGACACAAGCTTGACACTGCGGATTTGGCCCCTTTCGAGCAGTGGGACGATGGCTTTAGTGAGGGTATAACGCACACTCCCATACACCTCTAAATCTGTTCCTCTCGTAGTCGTGTTTGGTTCTGATAGAACATCCTCTGGCTTGAAATGTTGGTTCTGCCGATCTGCCGATTGTCGCACTTGTTAACATTGGACGGGAGGAGCCAGTCCTTTGACCATCGTTCGAGTCTGGATCAATGTGCCTGTTGCTGTACTTCACTATCTTCGCTGGGAGTGACGTTCCAAAGTTTTTTGTCATCGGCAAACAAGGCGATGTCGCAGTCCAGCCCCAAATCCAATATAGGGAAGAGAGTAGGACTTAAAATAGACCTCTCAGGAGCTTCAATCTCAACTGCCACCTCCGCCAACTGCCGGTCGTCAAGACGGGTAATCTGAGATCGACCGATCAAGAAGGTCTCGATCCCTCATACGGCCGAGCTTATATAGGAAACGCTGGTGAGGCACGCTGACGAAAGGCCTCCTTAAATCTATGTAGACTGCGTGCACCACTACTCCTCTGTTGACCACTCGGGTCTACCGTTATAGACAGTAAATGGAATTACGTCTACCTCTTCTCTCACTCTCGCGCCGACCGCCACTCCCGTCACCACCGATCATACTGTCGCTGCCCTGCCACCACCATCCCCCGACACCATCCGCCCTGCCCCAAATCCTGCATCAATCTCAGCGGTCAGCATCACCACCACCACAACTCTACGCACTCCCCCGCCGATGGAACGACGTCTGATGTGCCATAACGTTCTGCAAGCACCACCAGCACTCTCCCCTCCAACGATGTGGACTCGGTGCATACCTGTCCCCATTGTGATCGCACATTCGCCTCACACATCGGCCTGGTCGGTCACTTGCGAGTCCACTGTACAGAGACCGACGGACCAGTGTCTGGAGCACCAGTCTACACTCATCTCACCCGTCTCAACTGTCCTCACTGCCTCCGCACACTCAGTTGCCCCATGGGTTTATTAAGTCGCATGCGTACTCACGAATGCCTGCGGTAGACAGCCGCCGGTTACATCACACCCTCGCCCCCCACCAACAACAAGCGCATAACACAACAAGATCACCTCTGCAAGCACTCGATTGCCACATTCCACGCAAACGGGGAGAGTGCTTCTTGGCTTCGTCCCCATTCTGATCCTCTGCTGTGTGCGTGATCTGAGTCTGAAACCATCACGGTGCGCCAAGCGCCATGGCTTGGAAGGCTGCCGACTGGCGCCTCAACTCATTTCACGCAGTCTGTCCAGTTGTGTATAATTTTGTGGAGTGGCTGAGAGCAAGGCTGTCACGGCCCCTCAAAGAAACCTGTGTCACTCACACATGTGAAGAGTGTGTTACTTGATGTGTAGTGCCTTTCAGTAGCTGTCTGACTGGTTACCCAGCCTTTGAAGGTTGACGGCCCAGGCAGATGCAAGGCTGCATATCACCCTCCTGGGCCCCAAGGTTTGTGAGCGTCTGCTTTGCGGTAATCAGCAAACCATGATCTTCGCATCCTGGTGTGTGCTGGCAGTTCTCTGGCATCCGGTCCCCTGCCGGTGAACGCGTTTGCGCTCCCTCTGGGTATACAGGTCGTGTTCTTGGTTGCCCAGTGAATTGTGTCATCCCCCTTATTCTGACCCGTCGTTTTGATGTTGTTGGTTAAAACACTGGTCAAGTGTCCGTTGTCGACCAGGGGATGCGGGCCCGGCCATGCCAGCCAACTGTGCCCTCTCCCGCCTTCGGTCTTCTTGACTATGTCTTAACACCGGGCCCAGGGGGGGGGTGAGTGCGGTAGATGTTGCGCAAGTCTACTCTCACCAAAGACGAATCCACAGACAAGTCACTGTGCTAGCTCCCACTTTGCTGTTGAGCACACGCGGGATATCATCGGAAAATACTGTCGAACTATCATATAACAACAAAATGTAACAGCACACAAATATGTGTGAGAAGGTAAGGCGATCACAGGAACCATGATTTTATTGGCCTGACGTTTCGAAGGCAAACAAGCTTCCATCATCGGAGGTGGGTTGCGTACGGCACGTCCCAGTATTTAAGGGTTCTTCTCCGTGCTGGCGTGTCGCGGACTTCCAGCGCGCTACATCGCAGGGTTGGCTATCGTTGTCATGGTGGCATCGGTTCCTCCTCATCCCTTGTCGGGTGTGAGGAGGAAGGGGGCGACGTCGGGGCGACCGCGGTCGTGGCTCTTGTTTGCATTGTTCGTGCTTGTTGTCCGCCCTCTCCGTATCTCGCCTTCCTGCGCCGTTTACACCTGCCCGTAACCGTGTGAACGGTGGTTGTCACGCCATTGTTGACGCGGGGCTGGGGGTTCCTGTCACTGTCGTACGTTCTCGCCGAGCGCTCGCGTTTGCCTGCATCCACACCCTGTAGGCGGTCTCCTGGGCTTACGTTTGCCGCCGGTTGTCCCCCTGTTTTCGTGCGTTTCCGATGCCATCCACACTTGCCCGTGTTCTTGTTCGGTCTGGGTTTGACCACCGTCGTCTCTGGCCTGGCTTCTCGCCCGTAGCCCTGCTTATCAAACCGTACCCGTAGGGCTTGGTAGGCTGCCGGCAGAGTTACACAGCGGTTAATCGAGGTAGTTGTGGTGTGTCAGGCTTCCAGCGTCTCCTCGAGCGTTTGGTCGCTCCCTTGGTCCATGACTTCGGCGTCTTGGGAAGCGAGGCCATGGCCAGAAGCTGTGCAATGTTCTGCCACCAGTGACGGCTGATCCATTCTTCGTATCACTCTCGCGTGCTCGCCAATGAGGGTCTGCAATCTCTTCCCGGCTCCTCAAACGTAGTTCGCTCCGCAGGAGGCGAACCGGATCCGATAGACGACGTTGGCTGTTTCGCCTCATGGCAGAGGCTTTTTTGGTCTCGTGACCAGACATCTAAATGTCGCTTCGGGTTTGTGGGCAAGAAACGAGCAACTGCCTGGGAAACGTTTGCGCGTCTACGTCTTCCACTTTTCTCCGAGATTTTTGTAGATGGGATTTAACTTTATTTGTCGATTGATGCACGATTCATCGGAGTGCGTGGTTTCAAAAACTCTCTGCCTGTTTTAGAGGTGCAAGCTCCGACAACGCAAGTTTTGTACCATGCGAAGTTGTGCCAAGTATCACGGATACGCATAGTCATTTGAGACACGCGGCCTCGCCTTTTAACTGCCATTTGATGTTCGTAGATGCGTGTAGAGACAGATGTTCCCGTTTGGCCACGATATTCGGTTTCGCAGGAGACGACTTCTTTCTTATCAAGACAGCCAACCCTATCCTTAGGATGTACGAATTGAGTACGTAAAGTAGTCGCCGGCTTGTGCGTCACTTTATTTGGTGTTTCCCTAAGTGTCTTTCAACAAGTTCAGACATATTCTTGACGTAAGGAAAGATTCGCCATGTATTTATTTTGGACGCTTGATTAGAATTATCTGGTTCCTTTGTTTTTGTGCCTTGCTGTCTTATGCATCAACGTACGAAATCTCCTTGGCAACCGATCTGGGAAAATAATTCAGACAGGTAATTTAGCCAAACTAGGTGGCTTTTATCATCAGTATAAGTAGTTTAGGTACTATAATTGTATGTATACCACCTAGTGCGGGGCCCCGTAGCTTGAATGATTAGAGTGTTGGCTATACTAAAGCCTTCCCCCTACTGCGTGGGTACGAATCCCACCGAGGCGCCGAGTTTTTCACAGTTGGGTCAATGTCAAACAAACGTTACTCAAATACGCACAGCAGCACTGAATCGGTAATAAATTGCTAACACACGGCGCCAGGACTGTTGGTCGGATAGCATCGTGGTGCGTAATGCCATACTGATCTGGTTTCTTTTCAAAAGCTTCTACAGACGTGGACATAACAATACCCGAAGGAAGAACATTCCAAGCATCAACAATTCCATTAGGGGAAAATAAATTTCATGCGTCCAGCCGGCCCCAGCCACACGTAGTTTGAGTGAATGTCCTCGCATGTTTGTGGTGGTTGCCAACTCCAAGGAGCCTCCAGGTACAAAGCGGAAGTCCTGATGGCGCATGATGCGCACTTTACCTCATTTTATTTTGGGGGGCCTTGGAGCTGAGATTGACTGGGGTCCGTTGGCTTGCTTTGAAATTAATAAGGAACCGTATCCGTTAGCGAAACACAAAAACATTTCCTGAACGAATCATAGCCCTCGATGATGTCGGCAGAGAAGTTAACACATCAGTCTATTGATAATTTTCTTTATCTGAGCCAGTTGTGAAAAACTCGGCAGCCTCGGTGGGATTCAGACCTGTAAAATCAAGAGCAAGATTTGTGTATAGCTAACGCTCTAACCTCTTGAGCAACTAGGCTCCGATCGGGATCGTGAGTTTTATCCACGTATGCCAATTTGTAACTCACTAAGCAAATGTTCCCTTACTAAAAGTCTCCGATGCATTAAGTCAGTCCAACAATAAAATGAGGAATAAAAAGGAAACAGGCACTGTGGGAGTTCTTTGCGCCTTCAAGCACTTGACTACTACCCAAATACAACGAGCAGTGTAGTATATGGTGTAACCTGATACGGGCCTTCCTTAAAAGGCCGACTGATCAC
Source organism: Spirometra erinaceieuropaei (assembly GCA_902702965.1). Lineage (NCBI taxonomy): Eukaryota > Metazoa > Platyhelminthes > Cestoda > Diphyllobothriidea > Diphyllobothriidae > Spirometra > Spirometra erinaceieuropaei. Next base: position 593,401 of record CACRXP010000001.1, read on the forward strand.
AAACGTTATTGCACGTCCAGAGACTTTCTTGCATACATTCACAGTAAAAGGGAGAACAAAAAAGAGAAAATTTGTTTTGACATCGTTACCGCAAGCGTGCCTGTCTTTTGAGTTGGAGAATGCTTCCCTCATTTCCTTGTATTAGGTAGGTTGCTAACAGATAGGTATTTGGAATCAAGTTGTCAAAAGGTGCGAACCTTAATTTCCTTCAAATAAACGATGTAAAATAAACTGAACCTTCGTAAGTGGCTTACAGCCGGTAAGTCTCACATGTCTTTGGCAGAGAATTCGTCATTCCTGCTAAGGATCATACTGTATGATTCTGTGGCGAGGACGTTCCTATTTCTCGGATCTTCGAGTCCCTAAAAGATGGAAAAAATATTTTAGTGGTATTAACAGAGTTCCGCAACGTCTTCGATAGCGTCCAATATAGGCGTTTTTAGAATCAGACGAGCACCCTCGGCATCAAAGCACTGTTTTCGAATCGTTTAAGGACGTCCTTACTTGACAAACTTCAGTTCATATATGACGGCTAATATTCGCCTGGCTGGGTAAACATAATAAGTGTTGTAATTGGGCATTCAAGTCCTGCACTTTTATGTTAATAACAGCCTTTGCAAACTTGATGGTGACAGGATCTTGTTCACCAAAGGTTTTAAGCTTTGACAAGTCGTCCGCGATCCAGATAACCTGATTATTCTATGTATTGAGATAGTACATGTGAAATATTGACCAATGTATTTGTTGGACCGCTGGATAACCAACTTCGATGCCCATTTTCATCTACGCACGAGTGACTACGACTTATCAGATACCAGATCTTGTTACCTGAAATGTACTCGGTTGCCGATCAATCCCCTCTGAAACAATACTGCTGTTTGGATATGAAGTTTTATAAAACTTCGCTCACTGTCTTAATTTCGCAATAATCAATATGGGATTACTACGCATCTTCAGAAGGATGCTTGTAGCCATCATTTAAGGTTTTGTTTAGTAGTTTGCTGCACATAAAATATGTTATGGATAGATAGAAGTAGTGGACCAAATGGATGAGTTAAACCTAACTGAGGGCGGCATTGGTAGACAAAGATAGTAAGAGTTTTATAATCTCCACCTTACCCGGAAAGGTTTAAGTGTCTTAAAGTATGGTATTTGCGTTACCAATGAACTTGCTGTTTCGTGTTGATTTTCTCAGTAGAAGTTCGAATCTCTGTATCCTTCTCCTTCGGTATCTCTTTTATGCAGCGACAGGTTGTAGTTGATGAGTCGTCGCGGAATTTGTTGATTCCAATAACTTCTACTGGGTATGCTTGCTTCAAATTCGTACCGGCGAAATACTGCTTTAATGAATCATACTTCATTCTGTAAGATAACATCTAACCCTAGATGCATCGAATTACGTTAAGAAAGTCGAAGCCAGGTCCCTGATATGCGCACCTACCGTAAAAACGAGATATCGCACCGAGAAGTCTAGACAAAGAACAATCTCAGCGTTGTTGTCGCTAAGGCCACAAGTGCGATGCTGCATGCCATAAAGCAGACATTCACTCTTTTCGATGAGGACTGCTTCTATTAAGCCTTTGGTACGTTTGTAAGGCCGTATCGTGAATGTGCGATCCGAGCCTAGAGGCTCTGGGCCCAACAGGATTATAACCACTTCGAAAGAGTGTAAATGAGAGCCACAAAATTAGTAAGAGACGAAGAACCACTGGCATACGGGACCTGTGTAAATAGCCTACATTTGTATCCTCTGATTTTGAGACAATTGCACAGGGGCCTGACACAAATTTTCCTTGCCATGCGTGGTTTGGACTGTGCCCTCCAGTGTGGGGACTTCCAACTCGCCACTACAACTAACCTCCTGTAAAACAAGTGTGTTCCCAAGGAACAGCAAGTAGGAGAAATTGCTTTTTACAAGTCGTGTGACGGAAATATGGAATTACCTGCCCTAGACGATTGCTGACACATTCAAACATAATCATGTCAGACACATGCTGCAGCAACAAGCGACTGCGTGACTGTGTAATCCTTAAAATAAGTGCGTATATATGCAACTTATTCTGTTTCTACTTGACGCTGTGGTTTGTTTATATTGTGGATAGTTCTTACGATTCCTATTTAACAAATGCTGAGTTCAAAGGCGAAGGTCTATTTCCCTTAAATACACCGAAGCGACCTGAACCTAACCTAGCCTCGAAACAGAAACAAATTTTAATTTCATGTCGAAATTACATATTTCGTCTGAATTCTGTTTGCACACACTTAAACTCAACAAATGACCTCACAAGTCAAATATCCAGTCTGGACTTTTCGTGGAAAGTAAATGCGCACGGATGAATGATCAGCAGCGATTCAGGAAACTGCTGAGTATCTATCCGTCATTTGCTTTCCCTCCACAATGAACCAGAACAAAGGACAAATAGCTTACCCGCTCAAAATTAAATCTGCATACGGGCAGCGTTAGTCGGTACTGAGGAGTATTTGCAGACCACTAAGTCACACGATGGTCAGGGGTGAATTGCCCGATGTTTTGAGCATTGCATTGATAGGACTTGACTAACACAACCAAGTTCTTTTGGTCAAAGGGATAACTGCGACGTGTTTCTAGTGGTTTTGGACGGCAATTACGTTAGGGTGAGTGTTGGGAATCCTGCACATGGGCTCGCAAACACTGGATAAATGAGGTTCAGGTGAGCCGGATGTAGATTCTGGCCCAACGACTGAATGTTCATGCAAATGCAGTAGATACACGTTACTTCTGACCGGCAGAACAGCTTAGTTTACCGACCGGGATGTGTCCTAGATATAAAAACGAACATACATATTTAGGAAGTGAAGAAGGAGACACGATCACTTGAGCAAGGGTTTTATTTGCCTGTTATTTTCTGTTTCACTCAAATCCACCACCAGAGACCAAGTCAGATAATGACAGCGAATCACACAAGTGTTGCAATACGTATATGCCGTAGGGTGCGGCTAGTAACCCGACTGTGGACAATGAGAAAATTATCACACCATGCGTAACCATCTGCGATGAATGTGGGAGCTGATAATTTTGACGGGTATGTAAGCGTATAGCAACTGCATACTGCAACACCTAGACAGTAACGCAATTACTGAACCACGGGCACTTTTCAGCGGTGCATTCAGAGACTGCAATTCTTGATAGGCATAGATAGATAGATAATTTTTATTAAAGACCCGTCGGGGTCCCATCAAAGCAAGTTAAAATAAATTTGCATGCGAGTTTTAGACGAGGTAGGCCGAATCTTTACAAAATGCAATTCATAGTTTTTGAATTAGATGTCCATTGAGAAACATGATGATTGAGGGGCGAAAAAAACTCCTTACAAAAAGTTAAAAATGATTGGATTGATTTTACAGGAGAAGAAAACCCTCCATAAAAATAATAACAGAAAAAACGAGCAGGACTGGCCTGTAGGTGGCGGTATATAACGGAATGTTGTCGGTCATCGTCAGGGTAGCAATAAATGTCAGCCTTGATGGGTATGAATGTGGGTCAGACAGGACTGGCTTGCAAATGGCATTGTATACGGGATTCACAATTGAGATCGTCTGGGCCGGATTTGTACGCCGCGTCAAAGACGCCAGACGAGAGGAACCGAGATGCGATCGGCCACAGCACGCTTCGAGCTCAGCCGAGCAGTGAGGAAGGGAGGTACGACCGAACTACTAGTAGACTGTGAATACTGAGGGTTCGCCGTGAGTGTCGACAGACCGCATGAGGTCGGAATGCGGGAGATGACATCAAAAACCGCGAAAATTGTCGCTATGGGGGAGGAGTGATAGCAGTGGATTTCGAAACCAATTCAAAACAGGGGTTTCTAATGATATAATTAAGAGTTACCACTTAATCTACCACTAAATCCCAGGAGGACCCTTCTCGAAGTCAAGAATCTGAGTGTTCGGGTCTAGTAATTAATAATGTACATACAACATTACTCATGCAACGCACCTCTCCTATCTGGTTATATTTCTGATAATGTAATCAAGCTACAGTCGGAAACATTAGGCCAACAAAGCCCTTGTTCCAGCGATTACATTCCCCTTCTCGACTGCTTCCTGGAACTCGCATTTTTACAACTATCGCCACTTAGGAAGTTCGCAAAGTGGCTTGGCGTGCGTAAAGACGAACCATCACCGTCACTGCTTTATATGGCAATATAATATACTATCTGTCGTCTAAGCTTACGGAAATAACAACGGCTGGCGTTGCCGATGGTCTGGTTGAACCAGCTAAGTCATTCTCATATCGGACTTGATACTGCCTTCTCACAGTGCAGAGCCCATTTCTCACCCCTGTGCACACTATGAAGTTACACGGTGACCTTGGGGTTTAGTATTAATTTAAGAGATTGATTATTCCAACATGACGATTTTGGATAGTTTGTTTCATCTATGAACTGTGGCTCTGGGATCGTTTAACAGTTTTCTAAATACGCGGGACCCGTTGAACCTGAGATTTACTGGTTAAGAGCTTAACATTCCTCCACACCTTACGCCTCTTCAAAGTCACAACTTGGCCATTATAATCAGAAACAGTACTGCCGATACAAGCGAAGATGCGAGTTCCAGGAACTAGTTGATCAGAAGAAAAAGAAGAGATCGCTGGAACAAGGGCTTTATTCGCCTGACGTTTCGGACTCTCACTTGAATCCACTGTCTCTGATGATGGATTCAAGTGAGAGTCCGAAACGTCAGGCTAATAAATCCCTTGTGCCAGTGATCGCTTCTTCTTCTTCTTCTTCTTCTTCTTCTTCTTCTTCTTCTTCTTCTTCTTCTTCTGATCAACTAGTTCCTGGAACTCGCATCTTCGCTTGTATCGGCAATTTGTTTGGGCGCGACGCGCTCCGATCGGTCCGACGTTGGGAAATTTTTGTCCTTCGAGAGACCTCTACTTATGCGACCCTTTTTTGCCACTGTCTCTGATGATGGATTCAAGTGAGAGTCCGAAACGTCACGCGAATAAAGCCCTTGTTCTAGCGATCGCTTCTTCTTCTTCTTCTTCTTCTTCTTCTTCTTCTTCTTCTTCTTCTTCTTCTTCTGAGAAACAGTACTGATATGAGCTTGAATGGTCACACGACGATACGGCTATGGGTAACTTGTAGTGGACAGCTATAATCGCAACGGCGCGCCTCCCGCTAGCGCCAGCCTGCTTTGACGTTCACGTCTGCCCGGCTTCGATTTATCTCGTTGTAATTCACTGTCTGCACCACGCATCTGGTCGATTCTCCGCCTGGACCATGCGGGACTTGTCACCACTCTCGCGTGGAATCGGAGCCAATCAACGCAACTCCTCTCGCTGATTGGTAACACATGCGGAACAGTCCAAAACACTAGCGTGAACTATCTGCCACGACACTTTTGCAGCGGCGACCTACCTTCACTATTCTGTACAGAATAAATAAATAAATCATCTTCCCTCCAACTGGCGTCCCGCTCCAAATAACTTCGGATATGGCCTGAAGTTGTGGCGCACTGAGCGTACACCATTAGCACTTAGCCGCTACAAACTACAATCCTCGAGTGGCCTCCGGAAGTTAACCCCAGAATAAATGAGTATAATTGTATGATCCCTTTTGCCAAACGAAGAGGCTTAAGTATGGGTGACTGTCTTCCTGTGAAGGAAAGCTTGTGATAACACTTATTATGTGATTCTATTATGTCTTCAGGCAAAGTCGCTAATAGTTAAATGTCGCAGTTGTCATCAGCGTCTGCGAATGAAGTATCTCTGTTTCTCAGCATAATAGCGAACTCACCAAGAATTTCGCATTCATACTTGTGACAGTTTAATATGTTAGAGAGCTATGCATTCTAGAAAGTTTGTGTGTCTGGGTTACAGCAGACACGTATGGGCGGGAATGGGCCACCTACTGAGGAAATCTTGAAGTTAATTATATAAGCGCCTTCGTAAATTCCAAAGAGGTTGAGTGCGATTGGATTCACATGGGAACCAGCGTATCAAAAGAGTTTTCCCCGGTTGTTTATTCGGCTGCTTTTATCTGAATTTGCAATATCCTCAAATGGATAATTTTGGATCACACTCCACCATAGTGGTTCAGTCTTTCATGTTAGGTAGTATTTATGGAACCTTTCAGGCAAGAAACTACTCAGCACCGAAAAAACGGTTTCCCCGATTGTAACGTGTCCATACGCAAGCGAAAAGGATGCTATCTGGTAAACGTGTCGGTCCTTGGCAGTATCGCTTGCATTATCCTCCAATGAAATGAGTGCATGATTCATCATAATGAGAGAATATGTGATTGCTAAAAGTCAAGACATGTGTTTCCCTGTATTCTGCCGCTGCATGGCACACTTAAAAGGGGTTCAGCTCATAAGTGCGTCCTCAGCGTTCCTCGAGTGCTTCTCAGTAGATACTCCATGCTTAAAATATGAGACTTTAAAATTCCCTGGAGTTAATCACCAACATAAAGTAGGTTAGTCAGAATGAATAAATATGTTAATCGGACATATTGTATCCGACATCCAAACCAAAAAACTGTCGAACACTTCTGTACATTAAGCCTGTGTCGGAAATAGTTGAAAGACACTTAAGGAAGCACCAAATACATGTGGTGCACAAGCCGACGACCCCAATCCGTAACCAGCTTGTACACCCTAGGGATAGCGTTCGCTATTTAAGTAAGAAGGCAGTCGTCTATATCATGCAAAACCTTAATGCGGTTTACAGTGATCAAACTGGAAAATACACGAATATAAAATGGCCGTAGAAAGGCGAGACCACTTATCCCAAGTTGTCATGCATACGTTGGAATATGGACACAAATTCTCCTGGGAAAGAACTCGCACTGTGTATATTCTTTCAATAAATCTACGAGCCTTCCTTGTCCGGAGCAAATCCATTCTGACTTGACTGCTCTCTCAGCTTGGAGTTCAAAATTGCTAATGGAATTCTCTCCATCTAAATGTCGCTATATGTGTTTTGGATCTGACAGGTTACCCCATCCGGTGGTCTTTTAAGGCACACTCATGACTGAATGTACCACCATCTTGATCTCTCGCCACATGCTGACAGAATTACAGCCAAAGCTTCCCAGATTTGTGGATTTATTTCTCACTATTTCTTTCTTTCAGAAACTAAATTAAGACTTTTTCGCATGTTTGTACTTCCCATACTCGAGTATTGTCGGCCATTCTTTGGTTTGATGAACGAGGCTAGTCATTCAAAACTTGAAAATGTTCAAAGACATTTTACTAGAAAACATTTTGGCAGGGAACATACAAATATCTCCTACTCAGATAAATGCCAGATAACTGGAAGCAGACTACTGTCTCCTATTTCCATTAATACTAGTCCAAGTCTTCCTCGGATTTCAGCACTTACACCTAGTAGTCGCCTATACAATCTGCGCAACTCTTCCCTGATTATCCCTCCTCCCGCTCACTTTTTTCGCCTCCAGGCATACTTTCCTCTGGAATAACCTTCCAATACATATGAGATCTTCAGATAATCTACACACATTTAAGAGAAGGCCGCGTCT
>CACRXP010000001.1:604919-650739 GCA_902702965.1 Spirometra erinaceieuropaei
CTGACGGGTCTGTAGTTTGTCGCCAGGGCACGACTACCGCTATAACTATGGATTGAGTATTGTATATTTTCTGCATGCCTCTTCTAAAACTCCCGTAAAAGTTACTCCTACTTGCTATGACTGGAGCCCCAAGGGTGTTGAGTAAATTTTTTTATAATTATTGTGGGTGTCTGCTCATCTAAGACGGGCCGCAGATTTTTAGTTTCCACCCATTCTGGTAACTCATGAATCAGTGGACACTTACAGTTGGATGCTGTGCATAACATCTCCAAGGAAAATTGAAAAAGGTTTTGACCAACCAGAATATTACACAGGCAGAAGTGGCAGGGCAAAATCGATTCTCTGTCATGTCTGATTGCTAACTGTTTTGCACATGTACTTTATGTACAAGGTCGACTTGGGAACCAAATTCGAAAATTTTCAGTTAAACTTGTTTATCGTTCCCAAAGAACTTATGTTTCCGAAACACTCTATATGCATATCGGAGTCCTTTTTCAGCACTATCACAGTAAGAAGGGAGTGCGTTAAAGAGTCTTCGAACTGATCGAAGTAGTATCATTCTCCTCGCGGTCAAAAAAGACTCAGTCGCAATTTTGAACAAAAAAGACTGCAATAAGAAGGTGCTGTTATTGTTAGGAGATGGATCTAGCTATAAGCCCCTTTCTGCTGACCGTACTAATACACAGCTTTTATCCATTGATACAGTGCTGAAGCGTCTTACAGAGAAAAAACTACTTCCAGGAGAAGGTCGAAATTCTTGAGACAAACCGAACCGACAATCTCGAAGATGTACAGATAGTTTAAAGTTCTACTGCGACCGATAATATCGTTAAACGGAACGCCAAACTATAGAAATTCCAAATGATTATTCCACAACCTTCATCCAATTACGAGGCATTGCGAAACTTCAATAGAGAACTCGACAGAGATATAGAGAAATTAAAAGAATTCACAAGTTATACTGATGAAATAGTGATCCTCTTTGGTGCTGTTTCCCTCTTCACACTGATACCGCTAGATTTAGCAAAACAATGCACAGAATAACTTTTGATGTCTCATGAGACAGATGTTCCCGCAACTGTCGTGCTTGAACTCACAGACTTATGTTTAGAAACTAACTTCTCATTCAGCAAACAGTGCTATCAACGACTGATGGGAGCTCCTATGGGGTCACCCATGTCTGTGCAAAACATATTGCTTTTACGAAGAAGGCTATCGAATTGAACTAAATTTCTTGTGTAAATTGCTACCACAGAATATATACCCTAAATATTTCGTACGCCAGGGCGTGAAGCAGAAGGAGTGAAGGAGAGAGGAACCAAGAAATCCAAATCAGACGCCCGAACCAAAAACCTGGCGAACCCTTGCTTACGTTAAAAATGTGTCTAAACTCTTTAAAGGACACCTAAAAGGCACCGAATTGGGATGGCGCACCGACCAACGACGACTTTGCGCACTCAATGCGTGGATCCTAAGGATAGGGCAAACTATCTGGATAAGAAAGAGGTCGTTTACAAGATCCCTGGTGGTGCATGTGATGCAGCTTATTGTGGCCAGACTGAAAAATACGCCTTCACGCACATCCACAAGCATCAGTCCGCAGAAAAGAGGCGAGACCACCGGTCTCAAGCAGCCATGCACACTCTGAACATCGGGACTACCATCGTTTGGAAGAAAACTCGCATTGTCTTCGTGTGCCCTTTCAAGAAAGGCCGAGAGTTCCTTAAGGCCATGCACTCGGACGAATCCTGCATCAGCCGGCACATCGAGCTGGATCCCGCGTACAGAAATACCAAGGAAAAATTGACGAAAGAGAAGCCAACCAGGACCGACTGACACACAAATTTGCCTCTTGCAGGCACGAACGCCAATCGGTTGTCGATTTATAATTGCACGTTTGCTCGCCGTCTGTGTATGAGGATGACCAGGAGTCCGCTTAGAAAATTTTCACAGTAAACTTTCTTTTCCCAAAAAACATATCTGACTGAAGTGGATATTTAGATATATGAATAAAACACGGTTATAACGCTATAGCCTATGAACTTCGACTTGACTATTCAAATTGACTTTCGAACTCAGTCTACTAAGTTTCATTCCGTCCGACTTACGCCGAGTAGCTTATAAAGCTGGAAGTTTGAATTTAGTAAGCGCTAGATGCGAAACGCTGGACTGAAGGCTCATCTTAGCAAAATTATTTGCTTCGTGTCACTAAAACTGAACCAGACTGTGAACGCACTTCGGTGAGCGTTTTCCAATATGAGTGTCTTTCGGTCAATATCTGTTCCTTCGAAATATATGCTGTTGTATTTTGAAGGTGAACTCTGCCAAAATAGTTTTTTTTAAAGTGTCACAATCAATAAGCCAAAACCGTAGCAGTCCGTATCCCTGAAATCTGACAACTGCCCTCATGTTTGTTTGGACAGTGGCCAGTTTCATGACTAATTCTTTGCCCTCACTCAAGGCTGTGACTAAACCACACTTGTCTACTGCGCAGACGCCCAGTTGTGTGCACGCACACGATTTCAGTCAGGGGCCACTGAGCGCGACTTCATTTCCCTAGCGAAAACACCAGCAAATAATCGTCCCAAGCGTTCGGTTTTGTCGGTCTTTTCAACGAATTGTACGCCAATGTCATTCTTAGGGACTGCGACTGGGTCTTCGTTTTTTGTCGACTATTGGTATAATGAAATAAAATTACGGGTTTTTAGACTGCTAAAGACCTGCGATTTATAGCCCTTCTTGTCAGACGGAGCCGTGTTTTGAGAGTCTTTCGGTGGCGGCGAAGTTCTTTGAGGTGTTTTTGTAGGGCGGTTTCCTGAGCCCCCTCGATTTCTATTTCCCCCTAAAATATCGACCAAATTCTCCTGTTAACTAAGCTGGCGACTAGTCGTTTTCGCGCTGTTACTGGACAGCGGCACCGAATCAGATACACAGAAATCGTTTTAGATGGTCTCAGGTCTTTCCTTGCATGCCACGTGAGCGAAAATTCCCTGTTCACGGACATAAATTTAGTCTTCATCATGGTGAAATCTGCCTCCCATACATTTGTTGGCCTTCCGTTATCTCGGAAGCTGAGAAGAGGGCGAGTAGTTCTATAAGAGTTAATCATGGTCCCTATTATGAACAGCTGAACTAGGGTACGTTTTTTCAAAGCTAGGAAAGTCTTTCATTGAAACACGTTCCAGAAAACTGACTGTTTGGTTCTCCCTAAATCTCATCAGTGTCTTTGCCTCCGTCCAAAAGGGCGGTCAATTGTGAGGTGTATTAGCTCGAAATTAAAAGAAAAAGGCGCACCGCAACGCTGCTAAATTAGCTCAGCCTATTGCAGACGTGTAAAATTATTAAGCAATAAGAATCTCTTGCTGGTTAGCCGCTTCCCTGACCAGGTGGAGTTGTGAGTCATCAACTGTAATTGGCTGGTTTAATGGTCTGTTTATTGTAGGGAGTTGTGGCTTTTATGAGTTATTCCGCCTCATATTTATCCACACAGATCCATTCTCAAGCCAAAACGTCCGTTCGTCTAAAGGCCGAAATTCCTGACATGACATATACGACAGGTCCACCACCCTGTCTATTTTGGGCATGTCGACGAGGAGGACGGCATGCTTGTACTAAAATCACGTAATCAGCGTTTTCGGCACTGAGTCAGGTGTCGCTCATGCCAATAACCGGTCATAACACAATTCCTCTGGCCTTCCACAAAACCAGTATTGGCCACCTTCTGCTGTAGAACACTTGCTATGGTATCAAGGATGTACACGTAAGTAGCGTTTTCACTAGACAGAGGTAATGTTACCGGACGGCATTGCACATACAGCAATATTTCTTCAAGGCAAGGACAAACCACTAAAAACAGCGCAGATATTGGGCGAAAGCGGTGAGGGGTGACATATGGAAATAAAGAAACAAGTGATCTATGAACACTTGAATTTGCAAGCTTTCAGAGAGAACTCCTACAGGTCGAGCCTACGCTAATATTTAGCGTCCTACCGGACCGTTATAGAAAATGAACTTTGTCAGTTATCAGCAGAAGATTTTCGAAGTAAGCCTAAGACCGAGAAGTTTCTACGTTTTTGACTAATCAACTCAAGATCATCTTTTAACTTATAGGACCCTATGCCGCGGTATTCAAATATATCTGGATCCTCGGCGGTCGATGCTGTCCAGCCCTTAAGATGTCGGCTAATGTTACCACTACCGACACCCTTGTCGACTTTGCAGACAATTCCCTAAAAATCGATGATAAAAAAGATGCTGAAAAGATCGTCGAAGCCTTGAAAAAGTCTTTGAAAATGACTGCTTTGCGGCTTTCGGGGAACACTCTGGGCGTCGCTGGAGCCGAGGCCATTGGATTACAATTGTCTAACCATCCAAACCTCAGACGATGTCTATTTAGTGATCTTTTCACAGGTTCGACTTTAAGTTAAATCTTTAAGACATCAGGTCGGATGGTTGATGAAATCGCGCCCGCTCTGAGACATCTGTCTGCAGGTATTATTTCCGCGGGGGCGCAGCTGACCGAACTCGATCTGAGCGACAATGCATTCGGTCCTAGGGGAGTGGTGGGTGTGACAGAGCTTCTAAGCAGTCCTGTTTGTTATACACTGCAAGTAAGTCCCGAACTCACCGCAAACGACTTTGTAGATCTTAAAAATGAACAACCAAGGACTCGGACACCAAGGTTGCCGATACTTGACCGAAGCACTATTAAAGGGGCTGCGAGACAGTAAAGGCACCGGACTCAAACTTAAAACCTTTTCGGCCGGTCGTAACAGATTGGAAAACTACGGAGCGAAACTTCTTGCGGAAGTGTTTTCGGAAATGAAATCGCTCGAAGAGGTAAGTGGGGCACCCCTTCACCACCCTGTTTCATCTGCCTTTCAACATAAATCTAAATGGGTAGGTTCCAATCACATTGATTATATTTCGAGTTTCCGTTTGCTTGTGTCGTGGACGCCATTTTCTCACTGGATGTAAAGCGGAAAGCAAATGGATAGACCTGTTTTCTCCTTTGGAAGCAGAGGTTGCCATAAAGACACAGCATATAATTACAGAATAACGGTAGTAATGAAGCAAGTTTGGTGTGGTTTACAGCTATTAGAGGAATAAGTTTAGTATAATTCGGCTATAAATGAAAATTGCGTGGCAGTAACCAACGTGGTAAACAATGATGCAACCCGCGTGCTGGGTTGGTGTGATAAAAATAAAATAAATCTACATTCCGGTTATGTCAAAAATAGTTTCCGAGAAATACGTTCGCGATTTGTACTGTGCTTTGTCCGAGCAAACTCGGAGATCACGTCTTTTAAATTCGCGAACTTCATAGAGTCGTTTTGCAATACCTCACCTAACTTCGATGTGATTCACTATAGTACCCCCCTGTTGTGCTGTTCACGGACATGGCCACACAGATCTCTGCTGATGCGTCAAATAAAAAGTACCGCCAACATGGCAAGGAGGACATTTTTACTGATGCTGTCTACTCTCAGACCGAGCATTTCAAAACGGGTCCATAAACGGCTTGCGCCACTTTCCGCACTGTCGTGGGTTCTCCCCACGCATAAATACCCCCTCATATCCTTTTACTTACATGACTAATAATGCTCCTAGTATGTCCATTACAGAACCAAAATGAACTTAAACGTATCAAGAGTCAGGGCTCTACGATTTCCACGTGCCGGCGCCAAATTTCATGAATTAGATCACCTTCCATGATCCTGTCGAGGCCGATAGCCACCTACTATTCATGCTCTGCGCTCTGGAGCTGGTGAGATATTCATTGGTACAAATGGGAGTGACTGGGGCTCACTCTATCATCTGCATCTATGCGGCATTCCTCCCACACAGGACCATCTAAAAACAAAAGACAACAGATTTCTAGAAAATACGCCTTTGCTTTTAATGCATCCTCTCGCACTTCTTACAATCAAGACACCATTGCTTTGCACTTCCACAATGCTGAGCCTGTGCAGTAGCAAAAGTCGTCCTTTTCAGCACATTTTGCGGTGTATATTCCACTCCATTCTTAACAGACTTCTCGGCAGATCAACAACCTATTGCCTCCTACTTGCCGCCGTCTCCTTCTGTCCTCAAAAGCAAAAGAGCTTGCAATCGTATATTTACCTCAATTTGTTGTTTGGCTGCATATATTCACGACTCCATTAATCATGTGAACCTGTGGTTCATCTGTACGCACTGGCTACGGGCCACCGGGAACTATTTTTACTACTAGGGACCTAAAACTTTTTAAGTGGTTTTGACGGTTATTATGTGTGTGTTTGAAAGGGGCGAAAATGATCATACGCAAGTTTTCGATTTGTAGTGTTGGGTGGCCTCGAATCAGACTGGAGCTTAGAGACACCGTAGTGACGATTTTGTTCTTATCAATCCTCTCTCGCCATTGGGCATCGACCCTAAAAACAGGTCATTCATGTTTTCACTTAGCTACACTTGTACCAAAATGGAATCGGCATTCACGGATTAGATGGAATCAAGTGCCTGGTCAACGCTATTGCTTCGAATCCCAACCTACGTGTTCTAAACTTATCGGACAACTCTCTTACTGCTGATGGGGGAACAGAACTCGCGAGGAGCTTGTCACACCTTCCCTACCTCGAGGTTCGTCGATTCTTCACTTATCTGAGCCGCTATTTTTATCACCATTCTTTTCATTTCGACGATTTGTGCTATCATCCTTTCTGTATGGCACACTTTTTAAACGGCATACGTAGTTTCCGTGCTGGGTGTCATGGCAGAGAAATTATTCAGATTATTTTAATTACAGGAGCTCATCCTGGATGATTGTTTAATTCGAGCACGCGGTTGTCGCTCCTTGGCAAGTGAATTAGAACGAGAGGACGTGGTTCCCAATCTGAAATGTCTCCGCCTCTACGGCAACGAAATCACACGTGACGCGGGTGTCCACCTTGCCATCTGTCTTGCAGCAAAAACCAAACTGAAACATCTTAATTTAAATGCAAACGAATTTGGTTCCACAGGCATCGATATGGTCATACGCACCCTTGAGTCCATCGGTCTCATTGAAGCTCTCGACGTACCGCCAGCTGATTCGAGCGCTGAAGACAGTGCATCGGATGACCTTGATCCTCGACATCGTGCCTTCGATGAGGACCAAGGCAGTGATAATGAGGATGAGGAGGATGATGACGAAGAAGATGACTTTGAGGCAGGTGAATACAGTGGAAGTGAAGAGGAGGAGGACTTTGAGGATGAAGAGGCCACCCCCACACAATCGAGTTTTCACAGCGGTGGCAAAAGCGGTGATTCTTCCTTCCAAACTGTCAAAGAACGTCCCGTTGGAGGTCCTTTTGGATGCATACCAGGTAAGTAACCTATGAAACGTGTCGAGCTACTGTTTTGAGAGGAGATATCGTGCGCCCTTGTCAGTATTGTCTCGAGTTCTCATGTATTTAGCATTTCCAGTTCCACGATCTAGGTCATCGTGCGTTTCACACTATGGAAATTTGCATTAAAAATGTTGAGTGGGAGGTTTGAATTAGACTGCTACGTGAAGCCTTTGTCTGTGGACAATTAACTTAGACGTTTTGTACACAAAGAACCGATATTCCACCCTATATTTGCCTTCAGGAGCATGCTTTTTCGAAAATACTGACCCAATATATAACAAAAATGAACGATTAGCCTTTGTCTGCACAGGCCTTCTCAAACATACGAAAATGAACTTGGTAAAATGAGTCTCAACAATGCTTGCCATCGTATCTTAAAAACGAACTCTGATTTGCTAATTCTTATGGCAGCTCGACCGTCAGTTCCGACAATGTCGACGGTGTGCCTCACAGCAGGGTAGACGCAGGGACGGTGCCTCGTGCTTGACCTGGATAGTGGACTTGCGCTGCATCTGCCACGTCCTCTCTTCCTCTCCCATCTGGGCCTGGTTTCATGAGAGAGTCAAGAAGACCGGAGGCGAGATAGGATGCGGGTGACTGTCGCGGTGTGAATCCGTACATAGGCGTGCCACCACACCACCTAGCCCATGGACAAAGGGCCTGGATTTCGCATAGGAAAGGGGGGCAGCTCGGATCCCAACTGAGTGATAATGCCATAAAGGCCACATCATGAAAGAGGCATCACAGTCAAACCCCCAGTCCACCGTCTAATCATTCAAGGCTCTAACACACACTGGGCTGACTTTGAGGTCTGAGTTGAATTATCAGTCGGTAACCTTCCAAGGCACGGCTTTTAGTTCACCGCGTCAAATTGCCTGTATTGAAGAATATGCACTGGGAATCTGCCTCACTTGCTCTTACCTTACCCGTGCACCAGGCAACTGTCCGGGCCAGTTAATCACTTGGTGCTGAGAGTTGAAGAATGGGCTGACGGAGCTGAAAACACTCCGTCTGCGCGGGCCATATGACCTGTGCCCCGCACAGCACGCCAGAATTTCACATAAAGGGGGTGACCTGCTCGGATATCACACGTAGTAGAAGAAGCCACATGGAGGAGCACACTCTCCACTTACGTGACAGGCGCTTACTTCGTGCCTGCGGTATGTGATGTCGGACGTGTTCATATGTGATACATGTTTCGATAGGGAAATGTTTGCTGGCGTGTTTTGGTCTGTGTTGGCCTACCGTTGATTTTCGTGGAGACACATGTGACCGAGTAGGCCCATGCGGTGACTGAATTTGCGAAAGGAATGCGGACAGTCGAGGCTATGATGACAGGCGTATGGTAGTGCTCCAGGCACTGGTTCTCCAGTCTCTGTGCTGTGGATCCACAAGTGGCCGATGACGCCTATGTGTGATGTGCATGTGCAGTAGCAGTGTGAGCAGGATAGGTTGGGAGGTGCTGAGTCGGTGGTAGTGGTGGTGGTGCCGCTAGTGGTGGCCGCACTTGTGGATGGGGAGGTTGGTAGTGCAACTTATACGATAGCCTGACACACTGCCGACAAACCGGCTGATATCCTACGTCCAACCCATGCCTGCCCGTTGGCTTTCGGGCCAAACCTTGCTGGGTTAAGCCTTGCCAGGCTACAGAAGAACGCGAGTTGTCGGTTGAGGATATTGCTTGCCGCTGAGCAAAGTAGTGTGGGGCAGTCTGCGTCAGGGCTAAACGCTGACGAACAGGACACTCAATCCAAGTGAGTGGATTTGTTTGGTAATCTTGTTGATGGTCCGCATAAATCTGCCTTTGTCCTGTCTGTTTCAGTGCTTGATTCTGATCATCTTGCCCATTTTGTTAACTCTTGCTTATTGTTGTGTGATTAGTTTTGTGGTGTTGTTAGCCACATGATCTCAGAGTTGGGCTTGTGACCGAATATCTTATACAGTGGCATATGATGACACCGGGCCGTCGCGTGGGACAGTCGGGGTATTTGACAGTTTGCCGCAAAACATTCATACCAGACCGACACTTTTGTCTCAACTAAAGTTGTCTCTCGCGTGGAAGAGCTGTGGTTTCTATCAGGCAAGCTCCTCCCTGGATTTGGGACCACAGTCTAATGCAGATCACGCGAGCTCTAAAAATGTAACCGCCCACTAGCTAATGAATAGCCGGGGTGAAATCTTTGTCAGACACTGAAAGATATTTTCGATTTACAAATCTCCGTCATTTATTAAGCTAATTTTCTACGGGCACCACATTTACGGTAAGTGGCATCTGGCCATTCCAAAGTAACCCTTGCTATTGTCATCTAAATGACAAGACCCGTAATGAGTCTTGCCCTATTTAACTGGACTGGGCTGGCGCCAGTGCTGATTTAACCGGTGAGAATTTGCCATGTAATACCACTGTGGCCGGTGTCTTTCCCACAGGTAGTTGATTTGCCAAATGAAGTCTCCGCCGCGCCTGATTATCTTACAACTGCATGGTCTGCGATTTGCTCAATTTTTCACTAGTCGTCGCTGAAGGCTGTTCCGATATTCGCCACCTGTGGACGTGCTGGACAATTTGTAGCCGGACTAACGGGCAGACCGGGTTTTTATTGCAGATCTGACTGCTAGAAAATCAATTCTTCAACGGAACCAGGCATGCCTACCGTCCTCGCCATGTGTCGCGGGCGACGATGCCCATTTGTGCCCAACATCGTGGTGGACGCACGTGAACTAGCTTATAGTTATAGCGGACTTGCGCAGCGCCGACCGCACTCTCTCCATCCCCATCCATCTGGGTCCGGTGGTGAGACAGAGACAGGGCGGCCGTGCCACACGACCTGATCCACGCAAAATGGACCAGGTTTTCGCAGAACCAGGGGGTGCGGCTGGGATCCCACCCGAGTGGAATTGTCATAGAGGCTGCATTATGTGGGAGCCATTGCAGCCTGACTCTCAATCCACCGGTTAGCCACTCCACCCAAACGAGACTGACCACGAAGTTATCTATCATATACAGCACCGTATAAGAGCAGCCTGGTCTGTGTCCTTGTATCCAGTCCTGGGCCCCAGTCTCTATTGAGGATAGGAATCTGATATTACGCTTCCTGGTCTCCGTCTACATATTTTCAGGGTATTAATTTCTAGCCTTTTTATCTCAAGAGGCCTTTGTTTCCTTGGCCACCTCTTACGTTTTATGTTCTCTGTCCTGATTATTGTCTTTTGCACTCATTCCTAACCATGCAGATCACTATTCTCTACCTCAAACCCTAAACCCCCTCCTTGCTGTATCCTAACTTCAGCCAAATCATCGGAGAAGCAAACAGGAGCTTACCCCCAGACTGGAGGCGGTGTCTTCAGCTTTCGCTCCATCCTTTCCGACATTCAGAATGAGGCTAACGCAAATCACGGCACCGGTCTGTTCTCTGCGCTCGACAGTACTGATGCGTCAGCCTGCCGCAGCAAACTCTGGGCGAACGCTACTGCTGGCACCAAGGGCTCACCCTTCTCCGGCCTCTTCGCGCCTCCACGCCTTGGTACTGTTGTGACTCCTCCGAAGGAGACAACACCTGCCAATCCGCCATCCGGAGGCTTGTTTTCCAGCTCGTTTGCCTCTCAGCCGGCTACTATGGCATCGAACTTCAAGGAGGCAGAAGCTTTAGATTGTTTCAAGCAGTGTCTAGCATCACCCGAGGATGATACGCTTATGCGGATTTTAGCGGGTTCGTATTCACTTAGATAAGATTGCTCCTTAAAGCCTTTTCTTCCTGTCTCAGACTCTGTGGCTACTTCTTACGCGATCTGTTTCCACCATACTAACGAGGCGATATCCGATACCCCATACTTGTAAAACCCTTTTTTTTTACTGAAGTTCACTGAAATCTTGGGATGTCTTCAGAGAATTTCCCTTCGGTAGATTATGTGCTTGGTAATAGAAGCGTTTTGCACATTAAATGGGCAAAACCCTTGTCTACGACATTTCCTGCTACGAAGTAACACGGTATCACAGACTGCTTTATGTGGGCCTTTGCCATCTTCACAAAGTACAGTAATGGGCACGTGTGTTGTTTGCTATCTCGTAAGATGTTATTAAGCGAGCAAGAAGTAGCGTAACGGAAGCAAATTTTATTGACAACAGCGCGTTTTAGACCACGATTTAATTCTATAGGCAGGATTTGCGTGCTCACCTGTTTATCTTTTCCATTTAAATTTTCAGGTAAATTACCCTGTTGGAGCAAGTGGAACATCAGTGAGGCCACTCTGGTCGAAATTTCCCCGGCGCCTGAAACGCTTGTACGATTTGCTTTCCGCTTTGCCAGACAGCACGGATCGAATCCCAATCAAATGGATCTGGCGATCAGAGCACTTCTCTCAGCTTGCACTGCAGATTCCCATCCGGCGGCAGCTAAAAAGAAACAGGGACAACTAATCTCACTGTCTGGTCGTGCTGTCAATCAGATTTTAGTTCACTTGGGTGCAATGAAACCTGACCGAAGTGACCCAACTGAAATCAAGGCCTCGGAGGAGGTGCTGGTCTATGCGAAAACCGACCTGGAACTGCTCAAAAGTCTTCTCTCTCAGCACGGGTCGCGTCTAAATGATTCTGTTCGTCAGTCCTTGGCTCTGCTGCTTTCTCAGCACAAGGAAGCCCACCCGCAGGCTCCACCTATCGCTAGTGCCTTAGATGCTGTGTTGGGTGCTTTGGAGGACAAACTGGGCTCTCTTTCCGTGTCCTGAATAAATAACTGTTTAGATACTCTTTTGTACAGTTTTGAGAAGCCGGATTTTATGTTGACCTCTGAGCGTTTAACGTCTGAATAAAAATTCACTTTATTTTTCATTATTGACTTTTTACATAATCATCTTTTTACTCTGCCGCTGGGCGAATTGATCCTTCTTCAACTTATCGTTTGTTGCTTACAACAAGGGTTACTTTCGTTTTGCAAGTAGTATTTGTGCATAAATTAAGGGCGTCATGTTGTGTTCATTTGTATACTGTCCATAACTACGGGACTGAAGTAAGCTATGAGAAACCTCACAAGGTCTCTTGCTTCATCTGTCGAAGTATTCGAGGCATGTATATGTATAGGGTGGAGGTGTGAGTGCCAGATTCTCGTTGAACAGACTAAGTCGATCTCAGCTCGGGGTGGTTATCCCTTAGATCGACCTTTCTTAGAATATGCGTCTGGTGCGTGCACGTCTGTTTCAGATTTCTGTCATTCTTTGCCTAAAAATACCGCGACTTTTTAGCAGTAAGTACCACGAATGCGGAGGGTCGTGAGCTCTAGACGCCTTCGGCTTTTCCTCTCTGGATTGGCTGCATTTACTGCTGGTTCTCTGACAACTGGCGCGGCCTTTCTTCTCTACGGCCTCCCTCCTGCTTCTGATGACCTGCAGCTCTTCAAAAAAGCATTGTGCAGAACCGCACCTGTTGAATCTCGTTATCCGGTTGGCGGTGTAGGTGACACAGTCGATAGCAGTTTTTTCAGACCGGACGCACTTCCCTCGGTATTCAGCAGGGATGGTCCACTTCCCGACGCCGTCGCATATGTCGGCCTTCCAACCGCGGAACCCGTGAAGATTCTCCCAGGATTTCTGCTTTTGTATGATCGGCGTACCCGCATACCACGCTGGACTTTG
Source organism: Spirometra erinaceieuropaei (assembly GCA_902702965.1). Classification (NCBI taxonomy): domain Eukaryota; kingdom Metazoa; phylum Platyhelminthes; class Cestoda; order Diphyllobothriidea; family Diphyllobothriidae; genus Spirometra; species Spirometra erinaceieuropaei. The sequence goes on from CACRXP010000001.1 coordinate 617,912, forward strand.
GAGCATCTAACGCCCGAAAGATTCAAAGGTGACGAAACTGATCTGGTTGACCGGTAAGTTAGGTTCAATCTTTTGATTTTCGAGGCACGTGATTCGGAAGTTTGGACGTTATTTTTTAATGTCGTCACGTACTGTCAAACTTCGATGTTTACGTAGTGGTTTATGGACAATCAAGTGATCTGATTTTTTAACTTTTTTGAACGTGACTATCCCTAATGACCGTTCTATCCGTTTTGATGGCCACATTGCCTGCTCCGCCGTAGACTCAATCGAAGTTGATTTCAATGTTGCCGTCACTGCTAAACGTCGCTAATGTTCCTGTTCGTATTCGAACAACCCTCGTTCTTTTATTCTCAAGGTGGTAGGCCTATTTTCCTTTTTAAATAACTTTCTCTTGGCTGGGCTTTTCATATGAACGCCAGGATACCTTCCCAGGGTTTCTGGAGCATGTCAAGGTTCTTGCTGGCCAGTACATAAACCCGTCCATTGTTTTGCTGCGGTCCTGGGAGAATAAGCGGTGAACCATGACTGAAAAGATACTGGAGCCCGAAAGGCATGCACTTGCGTGGACAACACTCACAATGACTGCTTCGACCGAGTGCATGCTGCACGTTCCGCGCACCGTGAGTGACTACCTTCCGTTGCAGTCAATCTGCGCCACCAGAAATGCCCTGAGATCTGCTTTCACCATGTCCGCTGATGTCTCCGGTTGGCCATCACGGCGCCGTCGCCAAACATGACTGAGCTCGGGTGAGTTGGCATCTCGAGCGCAGCAAATAGCCCAACCATTTCGCTCTACAAGTACGGAGGGCGCATTTGACTGGTTCAGTTCCTGAAAAAATATTTAAGTATTCTTTGGAGACCTCAACGAAGAGACGATCTCGTAAAATGCAGCGCAGATACCACCGATCGAATATTCCTGGGCAGTGCGAGTCATCGGAGCATGCGAAGTATGTCTCACATGCTCATAGAGTTGTAATGACGAAAGCAGCGCATGCTATCAGTTTTGTCTCCAGACTGATATCACCGATTCCAGAGGTTTTGACAAAGTTAAGCGAGGGCCGTGCTCGTTTAGCCAATTTTATGATCAAGTTTCGCTTTATGCGGCGCATTCGGCAGAACGTTCGGCCCACGTCAGCAGAAGCCGTTCACCAGCTCTAGATCTTCATCGCATACGGTGACTTGGCGAACGTACTCCATCACAAATCTCGAGAAAAACACACTCGTTTCAAACTCTTCCGCTACTTTTGCGCCTATCCGAGACAGCGTACTGCATCTACACAAAGGAGCTTACGAGCCTCCCCCTCCCTTTCAAGATCCACGACCGGAGGGCGGCTTCCCAGCACGTGCTGACAAACCCACTTCGCCAATTAGTTGAACAGATTTAGGGAGAGGATGCAGGCGCGACGGAGGCCGAAGGCGATATCAGGGAAACAACTCGCCTCGGCGTTTACACGTAATTTGGCCCTTGTTTCATGGCAGTGAACTTAAATCAACCGATTTCAGCAGCATGCCACGTTGCACCATTAATCTCCTCCGAAATTAGCGCGCGAACTTGGAGCAATTCCTTCAGAATGAAACTTCAAGAGCTCATTTCGAAAGTTTATGTAAATGCTTGGGCTGAAAGCGAGAATTGGTGGTCAGCTTCCCGCTTGATTTTTATCCGTACATCACGGTTGATGGGTGGGATTTTTCTGGTGGTGTGAAGAAAACTCACGCCACGCTAGTCCCTGCACTGCGGTCTACCGCCCGTATTGAAAATCCCGGCCAGCTGAACAGTGTTTCTCAATTTCCGCCGGAAGGTAATCCTAGCCAGGCTCTTTGTCACTCTTCAGTTTTGCCATTGTCTCAAAGATCCCAGTATTTTGTGGGTTGTCGTGTCACTCAGAGTTGGGTGCTGCAGCCGTCTGGACATCAGTTGAGGAGGTGGAGACTGTTAAACTCCGATACTGGCAAAACATCATCTTCCGGCGTACGATGTACAACACTGACGCTATCAGCGTACTTTGATTATCTGGTCTCGTTGGGGCAGAGAGAGTAGGTGACTGGTTGATTTTTGAAGTCCTGTGTAGCCCCCCTCGTTTGGCCATTAGGTGAAACACATTCAATAATTCGGGGATTTTTACTCCAGTGTCCATCGCGGCCGTGACATGCCGAGCGCTTGGCTGCACGACGCAGGTCTCTAGATTTCAGACCGTACAGAAGATGAGTAGCTCATGCTTTCTCCGCCAGTCGTATCGTTTCATTAGAAATCAAATTGTTGCGACAACGTCTCTTGTGACCTAGCACGTCCTGGAAGGTACCTTAGGCAGTATGCTTCAGTTCAAGCTGGTCTCATTGTGCTGAAGAGGCCTCAAGGTCAGTTTTCGTCCGTTTCAGTTTTGCACAGCTTTTGAGAGACAGCCGGGCAGCAGCAACAACAGCAGAATCTTTGAGATGGTTTGAGTTGTAGCCGGACCCTCAAAAGCGTTGTCAGAGCCATTGTCGCGGCCATTTTCGACGCCACATACTGCGCGGGAGGTTACGTACTGAGCCAGTCAAGCCTTCACTGACAAGCATGTGGACGTGCCCGTCGGTGGACATCGTGGGACACGACGGTCAAACTGTCGACTTGACAACTACAAACATCATAGGGTGTCGGAAGCAGATATCCGTAACCACCAAACTGTTCAATGCATTGGAATTAAGAAGTCTTTCATCGATCACACAGCGGTTTAGCACTGTGTAGCGCTCAAGGACTCTTAGTGAGTGCATTACATGTCTCCATCGCGGTATTCCGATCCCCTGTAACTGCAAGGTACCACATGAAACACGACTGACAGGAGTATCTGAACACCCTTCAACATACCATCCCCATCCAACGTCAGGACGTAGACTGCAACAACTTCGATGGTGACAACTGCCTCACGGAGACGCAGAAGTTCACAGTTTCCCAACATGTGAGTGAAACTCTGGCCTGATGCCTCACAGCGATTGCGACACCATGTCGACTTGAGTGGTTACTGACACTGCTGTGATGTAGGTAGAAACGTTTCCCCACTCACGCCTGCTATACAAGCCATTATTTTGCAAGCACGCCTCGGAGAGAATGTCATTGTTGGTGGGGGGCGCTCAGCGATCGTTCTTACGGAACTCACTCGTTCCTTTGTGCCTTACGGGCTCTCTCTCGAGCCCAACCAGCAGCCGCACAGCGGCGCATGACATATAGGCAGAATGTCATCTTCACAGTGTACTGCACCAGTCTCCTCAGGGTGAGTCTCTGCATTGCCAGTGCACAAAGAGTTTTCTCGTTCCATCGTTCTGTATTCAGTTCTTTTTTCATGAAAGGTCATCTTGCATATTTAATATCCAGCGCACTGTCAAAGGTTCGGAGGCGGTGTTTGTCGCGAACGCCGTATCATGAGTCAGGATTCGCACCTAGAAAATTTGCATAAGATGGAGATTCAGGGGTTTGGTGCAAGTCGGGCCATCTAGTTCTTAATTTGCACCTTAGATTAGGTTGCAGCTCGCAAGATAGCGGAGACTGGAAGAACTTGCTTAATAACTGTTCTCGCTCACCGTTTCGCAGCGTTATCATCGGACTCTGCGACATTTTACACGGTAGTCGGTTGGTAGACCCTAATCCTATACGCCCTGCTATCACTGTCGTTCTTTATAGTGTTGTTAGGGCAAGCTGGGACCTCTGCTGATGGACACATAGACCCCCCCACTGCCATTCTTTCGGCTTCAGTGAGGGAGTGGTTAAATGTCCGGATGCTGTCCCTTGATCGCTGGAGGCAACCAACTTCCATTTTACTTCTGAGGACTTTTCTTACTTTTGGTACGCGTCGGGCAATATTGGGATTTGACTGTTTAAAAATTCATTTCATACCCTTCTGACATTCACAGTTCACGCTTCGAGTTCTTCGAGGATCAGTCCGAAAAGGATCACCTGAGGTCCAGCAACCAGGACTACTTTCGCAGCGGTTTCGATCGTGGACACATGGCTGCGGCAGGGAACCACAAATTTGACTCAGCAGCTATGGAGAAGTCCTTCGTCCTCAGCAACATTGCTCCCCAGGTAGTTTCTCCATGCTCTTGCCGGATAAATCAAGCCTAGTTCCATTAAGTTTTCCAGATAGGGATTAAAGGAGTCGACATTTCGTTGTCCTAAGGAGACCGTTCGACAGAGTTCAACAGCTTTCTCTTTATTGCATATTTAACTAAGGGTTTCATTTACTATGGAATCGTTGACTAATTTGCCTGGCATATTTGGGAACCGTTCTTCACTCAGCAACCTACCTAAACAAACAAAGGAGACTGGGATGCCCATTGATGACTTATTTCTCGGCCTCCGATCTTATGTTTACATCAGTAGTAGGGCTTACCTATGATGGCGATCAATTCAGAGACTGTTCGTCCAGCCTCCCATCCTTGTCGGTAACACTTATGCAATGCCGAAACACATTTCACCGGCCTAAGGAGCACTCATGTTATGTTCTTTGCGGGTTGAAACTTGTTGTGTGCAGACTCAACATGGGTCAGTTCTTTGAGCGGCAAGAACCCTTGGAGAATAGCGTACATGCTTTGAGACACGACGAGTGTTTAGTAGGAAATTCTCAAACCGCACTTTAAACTATTTTCTCTTTCCTCGACGTCCCAGTAATAGGAGAGGTGAGTGAGGGATGGAGGCGAATTTGCTAACAACACCTAGAACGATCCTACCCTTTCTGATCGCGTTAGTGCTGTTTTTATCCACACTTCTCTTGATTGCTGTCGGATGAATTGAACACGCCGCCAATGCCCATCCGTGGTTGCTGTTCAACTCATTTCGACATGGTCGCCACCATTCGACATCGCTGCCTAAATCCTTTCCCCCCTCGATTGTATTTTCTTTAGAGTAGCCCTACCTTGGGCCGGCGACCTCATCCCCGGCCTCTGAGATTGGATCGTCTTTCCACTTATCTATTGCAGCTTTTGTAAGGTCTGTTATATGGAGCATCTTACAATTGTTCTTCGTGCATATAAAGTAAATGGAGTCGCTCCACTTCCACTATCAGGCCATTATCTACCGTATTTACGGGAACAGGAGTACACGTCAGGCGATAGAGTTGCGTATTTCAAGAATCCCTTCCACCACAGTTTCTCCTCTAGGTCTGACTTGGAGTGGTGCTAATGGTAAATATTTAACGTACAGTTGGGTAGTAAGGGCTCTTTTCGACCGCTAGAGAAGTGAACTTTGTAGATCACTAGAGCAGTTTTTGTTTGTTAGCACTACCCGGTAGGAGTCCGTTCTAACGGACTTTTTTCTTTCTGCCCTCCAAATATGCGGGAAGGCCTTCTACACAACATCTTTGACCAACCGCAGAGGCCTTTCGATGGTTTCGGAAAACGTGCACCTTATTACTTCATGTATGTTGTAACAAGCCCCCTGATCAGTCGAATATTTCGGCTATGAAATAGCAGAAAATATGGCTCCTTTTCCAGTCACATTTGAGATAACTTTTTGCGAAGGTGACACGGTCGCTCCCTGGAAGTCGCATCTCCGCTCCTATCGATAACTTTGGCACATTTATCGGAAAAAAGTAGCCCTACATCATTAGAACATCATAGAATAATGTAATACCATTCACATAAAAATGACAGTTGTCGCATTCTTGTTTGCTAGGCGGACTAATGGCGATTCCGTCTTGTCTTAGAGCAAAGGAAGATAAGGGGAACTTAGAATATTCGTTTCAGGCTTGGTTTCCGTCCTCGGTGCGTATAGGACCTTCTCCGCATGGGATTGGAGTATGGCTATCGATAACGACAAATAAGTTCGAAATTGTTATCCCAATACCCCTGTCTTTACTGATAACGCTTCATGATTGCCTTCAGTACAGTAAGTGGCATATATCTTGAAATGTCAACGAAAAGTCGAATTGGTTTTCGGTTAGGAAGGGTTACCTTAGGTGCAATTATAAAATGGATTGCCGTGTTGCATAATCCCGCGGTAATTTTCACGACAGGATGCCGGCATTTTAATGTGCTTCTTTCCGTCCCCAGGAAAAAACCACATTTGGCAAAAACATCTGCTCAAACAATCTGACTTCATTTCCGTTAATTTTCAGAGCCCTGACCCTAACCCTAATCTCCCTGTAATTTAGCGCGAAACCAACTTTATTATGGCGGGGATGTTTCTATTCCCGTGACCTACCAAAGGTACATCAAAGTATTCTTTATTATACTACTTTGGCATTAAATCACGTCCTCTTCAATTTTTTTACTCAAGGACGGGGTATCTTTTGGTTTCAAGAAGTTTTTTTTCAATTTAGGAATAATTGTGAACTTGGTCTACTGTTGTACCAGCTTCTAGGTTTTCCAAACCACAAACTGCATACTTTCCGTATTAGCAAAATAATGGTATTAAGAAGGTGACATATAGGGTTTATAAGATTTTGCGGCATATCCGTACCCTGTATGATTGGACACTTCATGGTCATAAAAATCTTATAATTACTACCTTTTTAAAGCCGAAAGATACACTGTCCTCGAGCATAAAATGTACGATGGCATAATTTACTGCAAAATGAGTACGATATTTTTATCCATGTTTATGAAGTATATTTGGATTTACAAGGACATCGAAAATCAATGATGCAATGTATACAACTTAAACAGGCATCTTTAGCGAGTGTGGTTTTTTGTTGAGGCCGGAAAGAGACGCGTTCGAATATCGACATCCTGTTCTGAATGAACCGTCCTTGCGTTTTATTATACGATAATCCGGCTAAGTGCTCCTTCCTTACCGAAAGCGAACTTCAGGACTTTAGTTAACAGTTCATGAGAGATGCCACCTACTGTGGTTTTCTTCCTTTCTCCTGTGAATTATCGAGTAAATTCCGTCTGAAAAACAGTGTACGAGTGTCTGGCTTAACTTTAGCATGTGCGCCGTCTTTGTGCACACTTCAACTGCGCTGCGCAATATTTTTAAAAAAATCTGGGGACATATTTTGGGATTGTGGTCGACACTTCATGAGCTCCAATGCCGCAGCTACCGTCTCCGTCGTTGAACGGCAGCGAATGTACTTTCGTTTGCTATCTATTAACGATACCCTCGTTTGCGCAATGACGCACCGAATTTTCCATTAAACATTTTCCGGACCACCAGCGGACTGCCTACCCGGCTTAAAATTATGATGGCTTTCCAGCTTTTTTTTCTCGGAATACAATTGAACCTGCACCGATAAACTCAATGGGAATGACTTTTACCGCTTGCGTTTTTGTGCACTTTGATTAGGGATTTAGCAGGGCGATTTAAAGACCTTTGATGGAATAATGTAACGCTATGCGCCTCATGCATGCTTATGCTAACGCCTCAGTCATCTCTTTCGGAGAAGGAAGAAGGCTTGCTGTGACCACCACCTCTCTTTTTAAGGAGGATTTTAAAACCGCTTTTGTTCCTAACTGTTTGCAACTTATAGCTTTCTCATAGCTTTCACAGTTGGGTCAATATGAATTATAGCTTTCTGTCAGAAAGTGCATCGCAAGCCATCAGCTGATAGCGTTTTCTGCATTTATCTACTCCTGTCCTTCAGACCTCCCTCACCTTTCCTCTGACGTGAGTACACTCATGAAATGTTAGCCGATGTTCTTAAACATGTTTTCGATTAGAAAGGATAATTTAAGTGGGGTTGTAACGTTTATTATCGCGTAAAATATCCCAAAGGTGATTCAGTCACGCCAGAATTCGGCATTTGAATGCACTTTTTTCCACCCGTCTGCAAAAACTGCACTCGGTAAAAATGACTGCCTACGTAGTATGCGTTCTTTCTATTAATTTTCGATGCCCTCACAAATTGGAATATATTTTGTAAAAAGCAGGGGCAAAAACATTGTCCCATATTCTAATCTGGTCACGAATTATGTCTTCTCCAAATTTTATACCCGAAGAAAAGGTGTCTTTTGGTTTCAAAAAAGTTTGTAATCACGATCTCGTTTATGACCGTAAACGTTTGGTCAACTAACACCGTTTCTGTCCGTTTATTAGTGCACCTTACATAACATATACAACATACACAACACAATCAACATCCATTGCAGAAGTTTATAAGCTCTATATGGTATCTTCTTAATGACATGAAAAAGTGTACGATTTTTCTTACACCGAAAGTATGCAGCTTGTAGACTAAACCCCAGTCGTAAATGCAGACCGAACTCGGAATTTTTTAAGAACTGAAAAATGGTAAGAATCGGGAGATGGCACCCAAAAATATCCGCCTAACCAAAGCAGCCTGTGTTACGGAACAGGTGGCAATAGGGATTTTATGGGTGATGGCTGGTGAAGATGTACGATACTAGCTGACAGAAAGCCTTATTTGAACATGTGAATGATCGAAGTTGGCCCGCTTTCCGTTCCGTTATTACAAAATGAGTCGCCAAAGGCAGTATAATAGTAACGGACGAGTGGAAGGCGTATAATCGTCTTCCCTCAGAAGGTTATCAACATTTCTCTGTTAACCACTCAAAGAACTTCAAGGACCCTACCACCGGACGGCACACCAATGCCATTGAGGCATACTGGAGTAGACTGAAGAGGAAACTCCCCGAGGGAGACCCTGTATGTGGTCGAGCTGTGTGGGCTCACATAGACGAAGTAGAATATCGTCTTTGGACTGACCTGAGTGCCATGTCTTTGACAGATGCCTGGGAAATGTTTCTGTCCCATGTTGTCCAGACTTACCCGATTTAAAAGTGATTTTGTTTTGTAATAAACTGCCATAATGCGAATGTATGCCGTATATTCAGGTGTATGTGTGTAACGATGGGGAAGGTTGGGTAATAGCGACCATCGTCCGTATAACCTGCGATGTTCGTTCGGCCAGCCCACGTTAGGCCGTCGGGGAAAGTCCAAGTAGTGTGTGAAGGTAGGCCTGCAACCACTGATATAGCCTGCAGGCGTTTGAGTCCACTGTTAGAGGTATTATTTCTAGGTAACGGATTTTTTGGGTGCCACCTCCCGATTGTTACCCTGAAAAATTTTAAAAACCTTAATATACCCTTCCTTTAGGTATAAAGGTTGACGAGGACGTGATTTGCTATCATATGAGTAAAAAATGGATATTTTCTGACAAAGTTTTCCATAAGATCTATTTGAATTTAATAGGGCCATCGAAAAGTAATGGAAAAGTTATCATCATTCCTTACCGAGTGGTTTTTGCAGGCAACCTAAAAGGAGTGCATCCAAAAGCTGGCATCCTGGTGCGACTGGTATACCTGGGTTTCTGCTGCACAATAATCGATATTACAACCCAACTAAAGTATTCCCTTCCTAATGGAAAACGCATTTCAGAGTTATGGTTAACATTTCACGAGATTTTTCTTCCAAGTAGTATTGCTAGGACAAGGAGCCTGTGAGGACGATTTCTGACTTCTCGGTCTTCTCAATCTAGCCATACCCGCACGTTAGATGGGATAAGGCTGCAAATGCGGAACAGTATGAAAGCCCGTATTCCACTCTGCACTAAGACCAAATGACTGAACGCTTCCCTTTTGTTCCTAGAAGTTTTAGATTTTAAACCCGGTCCTGGGTGTTTGTTGGCCCTCCCTCTACGACGGAGGGCCTAACAGAATACATTCGTGTTACTTGCGTTGTGTGGGACGCATGAGGCTTGTCTATTTTCCTTCTTTTTGCGTTCGCGCGGGATTCATTGCCCATGTCCCTATTTGCCTTCTGTTTCAAAGGTAGGCGTCGGATTCAATCGTGGCGTTTGGTCGGACCTGGAAAAGTATGTGAGAGCCATGGCTCGTCGGAGCGCCAATGTAGTTGTCCTCACAGGTCCTCTCTTTCTTCCCTCGTAAGTGTATGGCGCTGTTTTTCTTAACTCCAATCCAGAAAAAATCGCCCCCTTCTACCGTGGGCAGTGTTTCCTTTTAAAGTTCACTTCAGTGGCGCATGTTGCCGAAGATGACTCTAGATGGCGGAATTGTTGGATTTACCAATGGCAGCAACTGTAATCTGTTCAAGTAAAGACGCAGGAGGAAGATACCACATTCTTGGTAGATGAATGGAAGTCACCAAATCCAGCCCTTCTGTGCGTACGGAGTCGTGAAAGCTGCGCTTTTCTACCCGGGAGGCCAATCATCAGTCATTGTGTTCACCGAGGCTGGTGGATGTATGGTGTTCTCTTTGAGGGGTAGTTGCTTCGGTGTACGAACAGCCACCAAATCTGTAGTTTCACTTTGGTTTCAGACCTCATCTATTGCTTCACGACTCTGAGTCGGGTTCAGCACCCACCCCCGTTAACTTCTTTGACTGACGAATGAGACCGGATGATGTTTACCGGTGTGTCTTTAACCCTCGTAATTTTTTGTCCGAAGTCAGGTTGTATTTTTGAGAGTGCACCGACCTTCAGGATACCAAATTTGTTTTGACTCAGCAGGCCATATAAAAGGTAGTCTCGGTCACAGACATTGGGCTGTCGAAGTGCCTGCTTTTCTCAGCACACAAAACCCTGAACGTTAAACTTGCATAAAATAAACATCCTATTCTGAATATCTGCTCGGTTTGTGGTACGTAGGTGTTGCACCCTTTTGTTCTCCCGGCGTTTAAGTGCCTCAGGACGACTGATGTTCCAACTCTGATTTCGTTCTCATTTCAGACCTGATCGCAGTCCTGCCAACCGTCGCCAGGTTACTTACGAAGTGATTGGTTCGAACGGCGTGGCGGTACCCACCCACTTCTTCAAGGCGGTTGCTGTTCAACAGTCTCCCGGGGGTCCCTGGAAGACGTATGCCTGGGTACTACCGAACAGAGAGCTGCCCGAAGGTACTCGCCTTAACACTTTCATTGTGCCTCTAAAGGATCTGGAGCGTGCTGCTGGTCTCGAAATCTTTCCCAACCTCTACAAGTCTTGATCCTGTTCTTCCTGCAGCTAGCTCTATGCTCTTAACCCCATGGTAGTCTGCGCATGTACATCTGCTCAGCGAGTTTCCCGGGACATGCTGTGATTTGACAGTTACTATAAGCGCAGTCATTTTAAAAATTGTCAGTTTTTTACTTGCTCGTCTAGCTGGCCTGCCTAATATCTGGCCTGTAAGACTTTTTATGAAATCTACTTTTGTGACTTATTACAAATATCTTCTGAACTCACAGCGCTCTTTAGTTGCTTCATTTTATTTTTTTGGGCCACTCAGTTGTGGTAGTTGACCATCCTGCGTTGCGCATTCGTATTTGGTTCATTGTTTGCAGCAGATTTGTCTCTCTTCATGCACTCGGTCGGCAAGTGTTTTTTACCTGACATCGACTCCTGTGCTACGTCCATGGTTTAAAAATTCCTCGCAATGTATACTGCATCCGACCTTTTGGCGCGACTGACCGTTTTTCGAATTTTATTACCGGAAACGAATCATTTTCTTACAAAGTAAACCGGATCTGGTGCAGGTGCGGGCAAAAAATCGTCGTAGAAACTGGAAGACTTGGTTTGACGCGGATGCCCGAACATTCGGCAGCAGTAAGAAAAAATGACACCCATATGTTATTACTGACAAAGACAAGGGAGACTGGAATGGCCATCTCTGGCTTATTATTCGTCGTCAGCCAGTCATACCCAACCTCGAAGTGTGTCGCACCCGAGGCTCGAACTCGCGACCTGTTCGTTAGAAGTCCACGCCTCCAACCACTGGGCCATGAGCCCGTTGTCACCAGCTGTCACGCCGCAGCTCGTTTGACGGGACCCGGCCACTCCTTCAAGTTCAACGAGGCCTAAATTTTTCCGAGAGGTGACAGCCGCGTGGGCTGCGAGCTGGTTAGATCATGGTTTTCGGCCCACAGTTTATTAATTAGTGCACTGACCCATCGCCATATCCGCTGCTAAAACCTTGCTTGAGCAGAGTACTTAGCCAAAGGGACGAGCATTGTTCTTGATGCAAGCGTTAGTGAGCCCAGTAGCCCAACTGTTCTCACGCCAGCAACCTGCAGGAGTGAAGGGATTTTCCTAGTTTACGACGGGTGAGGGCAACTTAGCTATCTTCGCGCCAGGGAAAACTATCTGCTATGAATGCGGGGTTGTTAATGTTGGCAGGTGTGCTGTGACATGGCGGCTGCATTCTGCACGTACCACAATCGTGCATTCATTATTCTTGTCTGGTACCACCTATGATGGCATCGAGTGCGAAATCAATACGTCGGGCGAATAAAATTCCTGTCCCATCGATCTCGTCCACTCAAATTTTTCCTGGATCTCGAATATTCACTTGTAGCACGGGGAAATTATTTGACGTGCCACGAACTTTGGTAGTGACCTTACTTGGATTGATTCGCAATGCACTCCTGGCAAATTCGGCGATGCTGAAACAATTGGTTGAAGTTAGAAAGGAGGTTCTGAATGATTGTGCTCGTTAGCTACAAAGTGACAGAGCAGACTGATGTCTGCGCCTTTGGTATGCCAAGGGTACTCCAAAAAGACAGCGTGCTTTACAACAGATAGCGAATTGCGGTGAAAAGTCGGGCCTGCTTTGTTTCTGCAACGGAAAAATCGTCGGGCCCGTCAGTTAGTCCTTCTTGCGGGTTGTTCCGACCGGCCGTCAATATTTTGTCCCTCCTATTGATAGGGTGACTTCAGTTCCAGACCTTTATCCGCACCCGTCTCTGATGATGGGTTCGAGTGCGGATCTGAAACGTCAGACCAATAAGCTTTTTGTTCCGGTGATCGCATCTTGTTCTTCCCCTGTACATTCTTTCAAAAGAGCAAAGCCTATCCAGCCTAATCCGCCTTCGCTCACTTGTGATTTGGGAATCTTCGTGCTGCCAATCACGTCTTCTTTAGCTGCCGCTATTACTGGGCACTAAAGGGAGCGGTGCGGCGGTTTCACGTTTTTCACCACCGCTGAACACTAAAAAAAGGATTAGGGGGACATTTTCATGTTTTCACTTGCCAAATGTTGGGCAGTCAGGGTGAGTTACTACATTGCTGACAAAGGAGGCCGCCAACAATCCAAATTATGACCTCAATATCCAATGGAATTTGTCCATATTATGACAGCCGGTTGGAAATTAATCTTTCTGGAAGTACAACAAATTTTGAAGACTGCTTGGCGAACAACGGTTGACTTCCGCTAAGCTGTTGTTACCTACAAAGACAAGGGAGGCTGGGATGACCATTTCTGGCTTATTAGCCGCCGTCAGCCAGTCATGCCCAACTCGGATACGTGGGACACCTGAGGCTCGATCCCGCGACCTGTTAGTTAGAAGTCCGGCACCTCTAACCACTGAGGCGGGACCGAGCCCAAGTGTTCCACACTTCGGCGTTGGGTATGGCTGACTGACGACGGCTAATAAGCCAGAAATGGCCATTCCAGTCTCCCTTGTATTTGCCGGTAATAACATTCTGCATACATCATGCGCCTCTGTGCGGACAAAAGTTGACTTCCGCTAAACTGTTATCAGACCAGCACATCGAAATGGTAAGGGGGTCAATTAAAACACTCGGGTAATTAGGGAAATCTAGTTATGTTCACTTTTCACACAAGTGACATGTGGGGAGTATGAGAGAATGATTACGGACATTCAGCGTCAGTGTAGTCAGCTGATGATGGTTAACGTGGATGGGGAGTGTTTGAATGAGCCTTGTCAAGACTGACGGGAGTTGGGCGTGGAGAATTGCGCGCACACTAGGTTAACTGACCTTTGACCATGGTAAATGAGTAGTCTGAACAAGGCCCTTCTGTGCACACAGTATCTTCCTGTATAACCTGTGATTGCTAGTAGGCGCTATCCTGAGGATCTAAGGCACTTTGGCGGAAAGACTTTGTTTGATCAATACGGTGCCAAGGACCAATTAAACTAGTGAAATTGCGCTGCTTACTATCCTAATTCTAGCCTTTCTCTGCCGTAGTGGTGGGTCTTTACGTATCCTTTTGGACAGGCGCTGACTCATGCGATTATTACAACCTGCTCCACGGGAGTAACGGAAGGTAGGTGGTGTACAGCCAGAATAGAGACTGTCAGGATTCGACAAGCAATTTTTCGAGACTTGTGAATATTTCTCGTTTTGGTTTGTTTAGGACAAAACCAGGATTTCATCAAGTCCCTCCCTGATCGCTTAAGTGGATACTGCTCAGCAAACGAAAATAACAGCTTCCCAATTTGTGTACAAAGTTCTGTTGGGGAATAGGAGTGAAGTAGGTGTGCGCAAGCCCACAATCACTATAAACTAATTCACGCACAGGTCGCCGTGCCCGTTGCACTTTGGTGTGTAGCACAGGGTGGACATAGTCGAAATTGACGATCGAATTGGCACAGAGTTCTGATAAACCAATAAAAGTCCTGTTCTGAGCGCCACTTGGCAACAGTGAGGGCGATTGTGATCAAAAGTTTGTTTGTCACGGTGTTGCAGTCACCATGGCCACAATGAAACTGGTTTGTCCCACCGGTTTGAGTTTCGAACATTCGAACGAACAGTGTGTCACGACGGCTGACTTGTTACCCTCACACTTCCGCCCCTCGTGCCAGGCCATCAACAAACTCACTTGTATTCGCAGTCTGTTTTTTGTTTCACATTACACCAATGACCTTGTATACCCATCCAGTTTCAGTAGTTGGCCTATCTCGTGAAATGTTGACGAAAATTTCGAACTGTGTTTTCGATCAAAAAAGATTACATAGGTGGGATTATGATGCCAAATAATTTGCTGAGTAGTCTCAAGACCCTTTAGTCACGATGGAACTTCGACTTTTGGATGAAATCCTTTCCGGGCGCATCCAAAAACATCATACAGTTGAAAATGACTACTTAAGAAGCAGCACTTTCACACTGATTTTCGACGCCCTCTTAAATTTGAATTATTTTTTAAGGAAAAATGAACAAAATGTGAGCAATACATTCGAATTAAGTGGTCCTTTTTATCAGGTGCAGTTTTCTCAGACACCCGGAAAGTAGTTCACTCGAAAGCCGGAATCCCATCGTGACAGATATATTTTATTACAACCTCAACTAAGTAATCTTTTCTAACCAAAAGCCTGTGGTAAGGTACCTGACTAGTTTACCTTTGAAAAATTAGTCCCATTTTCTTTGACCGGATTGCTCGTTTGAATGTGACGAGGAACGACACACCCGTACAACCCGCGTTGTTAGCGTGCTCCTCTGTCGTGGTCTGTTGTCAGTTTTCTTAACGTTCAAAATCTCTATATTATTCACTTCTCCGTTTTACTTGCTGCCTTTAAGGCTAGGGGCTCGTGAGATATAACTCGTTACTTCGTGAGAACATTACGTTTTTACGACATTGGTGACCCCGACGTTAACGCAGACCTTATACCTTTCTGTCATACTGGATAACATTTAAAGTACCATTTGCTTGTGAATATCTATTCTATTTACATTTAATTTTCTCACGAATTCTGATATTTTGCCATCGCTGTCTTATTATGTCTCACTCCAATCAACAACTTGACGCCCCTGCCCAGTCCCTTCATGCAATCAATTTTACCTCGTCCGAATTCTGGCAACACGCTCCAGAACTTTACTTCATCCGCGTAGAATCAGCCTTTTATTCTGCCAACGTTACCGAGGAACTAGCAAATTACCACAAACTTGTGGAGGTCCTCCCCGCTAGTGTCATTTCTCAAGTTCAGTCCTTGCTAGCTAATCCTCCTGCAGATGCTCCCTACTCCACGTTAAAGGCGGAAATCCTCCGACTTAATTCTGTGTCTGACCGACAGCGGTATCACCAGTTAATTGAGTAGGAGTCACTGGGTGACCGGAAGCCTTCAGAGCTTCTACGTCGAATGTGATCTCTCCTTGGAGACATGCAAGTTGATGATAAATTTGTCAGGGAGATGTTCCTGGAGCGTCTGCCCGCAGATGTTCAAACGATCCTGGCTTCCGGCTCTCAAGACCTTACGGTCTCACAGCTGGCTGAGATGGCGGATCGAATGATAGAGGTGCAGCGATTCCAGTCACCTTCCGTTGCCCAGATCTCCTCATCTTCATCGTCAGTGAATGAAAATCTAGTGAAACAGGTGTCGGCCATGGCGGCTGAGATGGCCTCCCTTAAAATACAGCTCGCCCGCCTAACTTCCAGTCGCTCACGCAGTCGTCGTCGTTATCGTTCGCGACCTCGGACTGCTGATATTTGCTGGTACCACACTAATTTCGGCGTAAAGACCCGTCGCTGTTCCTCACCCTGCTCTTTTAAACCGAAACAGGGAAACCAGCCAGCCAGAGAATAGATGCGACCGTTTTCTCTGGCTCTTTCGGCTCTGGTCGCACCTTCTATGTTTGCGACACTGCGACTCGCAGACGTTTTCTGGTGGACACTGGAGCCCAAATCAGCGTTGTTTCTCCAACCGCAGCTGATCGTCGTTTTCCTAGCCCTGGTCTTCATCTTCAAGCTGCTAACTGTTCCCCCATTCCCACTTTTGGCAATCTGTCCCTCACCCTGAACATTGGCCTTCGTCGGTCATTTACTTGGATCTTTGTGATTGCTGACGTCCCTCATGCAATCCTCGGCTCGGACTTTCTTGCCAAATTCGATCTCCTTGTTGACTGCCGACGCGCCCGTCTCCTCGACCGCACTACCGGTCTATTTTTCCGTAGACTAACTCCCTGCTCCCACCAACTTATCTGTCTTGGATATGGGCATTGCTAGTCCTTTTCGGCAGCTGCTGCTTAGTCACCCCAACATAATTAACCCCCAGTTTCGCAGTGGTGAGGTTCAACATGATGTTGTGCACCATATCCGCACCTCAGGCCCTCCCGTGTTTGCTCGACCGAGACGAATAGCACCGGAGCATTTTCAGACCGCGAAGGCGGAGTTTGAACACATGCTGCAACTGGGAGTAATTCGACCGTCCGAAAGCCCTTGGGCGTCTCCACTGCACATGGTGCCCAAGGCGACATCAGGCGACTGGCGACCCTGTGGCGACTATCGTGCCCTCAACAACGCTACCATTCCTGATCGGTACCCCGTGCCTCATCTTCAGGACTTTGCTGGAGCCCTTTTCGGCAAAGCGGTCTTCCCGAAGATTGATCTGGTGCGTGCTTTTCATCAGATTCCAGTCGCCCCTGAGGACATCCTTAAAACCGCCGTCACCACACCCTTCGGCCTCTTTAAGTTCGTCCGCATGCCGTTTGGTCTACGTAATGCCGCCTAAACGCTCCAGAGGTTCATCAACCATGTCTTACGCGGCCTACCCTTTGTGCACGCCTACATTGATGACCTCTTGGTTGCCAGCCGGAATGAGGAAGAACACAAAGAGCATCTTGCCTTGGTGTTTGACCGTCTTGACAAGTTTGGCGTTGTCATCAACCCCTCCAAGTGCGTGTTGGGTGTGCCTTCACTCGAGTTCCTTGGCCATCAGGTCGACTCTGAAGGTTTGCGTCCCCTCCCCTCCAAAGTTGAATCAGTTCGTAATTTTCCTCCTCCAACTTCCAAGCGTCAGTTACAGCGATTCCTCGGCATGGTCAATTTTTACCGTCGGTTCCTACCGAACTGTACTGACCTCATGTTGCCGCTCACCAACATGCTTTCTGGTACCAAAGGTCCCCTCGAGCTAGCTGATGAAGCACTGATTGCTTTTGAGAGAATCAGAATTCCCTTGCCGATGCCACCTTACTCACACATCCGCTCCCGAAGCTCAGCTGCCTCTGATGGTAGATGCTTCGACCGTAGCCGTAGGTGCAGTCCTTCAACAACACCTTCCTGGTTCGACTCAACCACTTGCCTTTTTCTCCAAAAAGCTCTTAGCAGCTGAGACACGCTACAGTACCTTTGGCGTGAACTACTTGCCATTTACCTGGCTGTGAAGCATTCCCGGAATTTCCTTGAAGGTCGTGACTTCACTGTTTTCACTGACCACAAACCGTTGACTTTTGCACTTCGTTCCCACTCCGACAAATACAATCCGAGGGAAATCGCCCACCTGGACTACATCTCCCGATTCACCACCAACATCCGCCACATTGATGGCACGAAGAATGAGGTGGCTGATATGCTGTCCAGACCCTCACTGTCTTCCCTCAAACTCTCACACGGGATCAATCTTTGTGCCATGGCGGCTGAGCAACAGCGAGTCGGTTGTCCTGGTGACGAGTCTGTTAGTGGTCTCCAACTCAAAGACGTTCCTCTGACCACCGGCTCTGGTACCATACTTTGTGACGTCTCAACTCCCTTTTATCGCCCTTTTGCGCCCGCCTCGATGCGTCCAGCTGTATTTCAAACTCTGCATGGACTCTCCCACCCCGGGATCCGAGCCTCTCAAAAGCTCCTTGCGGAAAGGTTTGTCTGGCCTGGCATGAACAAGAACGTCAAGGCTTGGGCCCGGTCGTGTCTGATCTGCCAGCGCAACAAGGTGCAGCGTCACAACAAGTCCTCACCTGGCACTTTCCCCAGTCCCGACGCACGGTTCAGCCATGTGCACCTGGATGTCGTAGGACCCTTGCCTCCATCCAATGGTTTCACTCACCTCCTTACCTGTGTCGATCGATATACCCGCTAGGCTGAAGCTATTCCTTTGCCGAATGTGGAGGCTGAAACCATCGTGAAGGCCTTCGTCAGCCGTTGGGTCGCCATGTTCTATGCCCCATCCACGGTTACGACTGATCGTGGTGCCCAGTTTGAGTCGGCACTCTTCCAAACGCTACTCAATTTTCTTGGCTGCACACGCATTTGGATGACAGCCTACCACCCAGTTGCCAACGGTATGGTGGAACGTTTCCATCGCCGGCTAAAGACTGCCCTGCGTGCCGTAGAAGACCCAGGGCACTGGTCGGACAACCTTCCTCTTGCACTCCTCGGCATCCGAGCAGCTCTGAAGTCGGATCTCGGCTGTAGCGCAGCTGAATTGGTTTTCGGCACTACCCTCCGACTGTCAGGCGAGATGATCACTCCAAACTCTCGTGGGACCGACAAGACTCCTGACAACCTTGTGCGTCGTTTGCGGCAATTTATGCGCTTGCTTTCCCCGGTTCCATCTCGAGCTCCAATGACTGAGTCTTATGTCGAAAAAGACTTGGACAAGTGTACTCACGTGTTCATCCGGTGTGACCGTGTGCGCCAGCCGCTGGAATCACCATACGAAGGACCGTTCCGCGTGCTCGCGCGCAACACCAAAACCTTCCGGATACTTCGCAGTGACAAGGAGGACGTGGTCAGTGTCGATCGGGTCGAGGCTGCTGTTGCAGAGGAGCCGCCGGGCCGGTCACTAGGACAAGAATGTGCTGACCCCACAACCCCTGTTCGTCCATCTTCCCTAGCCCCTGCTCATTCACCCTGCCCACTGCCTTGCCCTTCCCCTCCCTTGCCCTCCACCTCTTCGTCCCGCATACTTCCTTTCCCTACTTCTCTACAGCATCCAACTGCAACATCATCCTCCACCATAGCACGTAGTCAACCCTCTTCGACTGTACCTCCTGCCTTCATCACCCGCAGTGGCCGTCACGTTCATTTTCGCGATTGTTTAGCTACGCATTTTTTCTAGACTTGTGCACATCCTCAGGCGCCGTATTCCGTCGCCCTCGGGTCTAAAAGGGGGGTACTGTGGTAAGGTACCTGACTAATTTACCTTTGAAAAATTAGTCCCATTTTCTTTGACCGGGTTGCTCGTTTGAATGTGGCGAGGAACGACACACCTGTACAACCCGCGTTGTTAGCGTGCTCCTCTGTCGTGGTCTGTTGTCAGTTTTTTTAACGTTCAAAATCTCTATATTATTCACTTCTCCGTTTTACTTGCTGCCTTTAAGGCTAGGGGCTCGTGAGATATAACTTGTTACTTCGTGAGAACATTGCCTTTTTACGACAAGCCTGTTTTTTGATTCCGGTCACAATTTCGTGAAATGGGCCAACTACTATATCTTGGTCTCCTTTTTGCCAACTACTAGCTGTCTGTCGGCAGTTAGTGAGTAGTACGCGGTTATCCCGCTGCGGCTGATGGACTTTGGCCCAAATATACATACATCAAGTTTCGGTCTGCGCCTATAAATCTTAGTATATACTGACCTTATTCAAGTTCACTGTTACTTTCTGAGGAAATTAAAAAGCAACAATTTGTAAACTTGAGCATCTACCAGAAAGCAGACAGGGAATACTGGGGAACCCACTGATGAGCCAAACCCCTCGTAGCTGTGCCATGCAGCGGCAGAATATCGGCGAAACACGCGTGTCTGAGCTTGTAATGAGTGCCTGTGCCGCTGGTATGGTATCTTGTTATCCCAAAATGGAAAGTTGGGTATGCTATTCATTACTTCCTCTGGCACCGCGAACTTCTATATCTGTCGACTATGTATTTGAAGTACTTTACACTAACAGTAAACTGGTTAACTCCACTGATGGTCCACTGTGCAACCATCGGTCTACCGACTTCCGAAATTCTAAAGGACTTGCTATTTTTTTCTCAAGATACCTGAGTTCCTGTGTATATTTCAATTTCACTGTAGCCAAATCTAGGCGTAAATTAGGCTTGGCGTACGGACAGTCCCTTCAAGACAAACTGCGTGCTGGCGGACACAGGAACAGAATCTTTTAAATTATTTCCAATTCAAGGGAGCATCACGCAATAGTCATTTGCTGCCTCTTTTGATAGTTTGAACCTCAAACCACGCAGAAGCAATCTATATATTGATTAGACTTCGACTCCAATGGATCTACAAGAATGCAGTATTAGCAAAAATGGCTTCAACATGAAAATAAAAACGAGTTCTTCAGTTTTATAGCCGAAAAAATGATTTTTTTTTCAGGGGGAATAAAAAACCCTTTGAAGGTTCCAATTTTTTCCTTGACTTTACCTTGTAGAAAGGTGAAGTCCGTGGACACAGGTCAGCGAAACACCTTCTTAAGGCGCTTTTTGGGGACGTAACCTACTGGTAGTCTTCTGTGAATTGGTCTAGAATATATTTATTGCCGACTTTACTAGCAGAATTAATTTTTCTCGATGATTCTGTTCCATGAATGGGCGAGGTTACAAATATAACTCAACGAGTCATCTGCATCAAGTGTGCCGGTCAGGAGCTATCTGCTTAAATACTTTCAAGAAATATCTTACTTTGGAAGTTTTACTGAACACGTAACACCGAACTGATCTGTATGAGCAGCCGATTGGGAACATTAAAGTCGCACAACATTTACAGACACTTCAAGGACACTGAAACTCAACGGACTCCATCGTCGCCAAAAAAAATTATAGTTTTACGAAGGACAATCTCCCTTAACACACTCAAAATGGGATGTCTTATGATTGCATCTTATAATTCTATTTGAATTTCGTCAACAGTAGGGTGAAGGACCCCATTTAACAGTCGGTAGACTGGGAACCATATCATACGGGAATGGGGGCAATGGGGGTTTTGCGGGTGGGGCATCACGCCAGAAAGTAAGCGGACCAAAGGCAAGAAAAGACAGGAATTGTTTGGATTTCTGCCGAAAGTCTTGTCGTGCGCCTTCTTGTGGGAGCGGAAGTGAGCGTGTTGATCGAAAAAATCAAAAATCAAATTTTTCAAAAAAATAACGGACTTTGAGTAATGACTTGAGGTCATGGGAAGTTATTATTTTTGATAGTGTCTGCAACGGCCTGCAAATGGATTCCAAGACAAAACTCTACCTGACGCGATCCAAAGTCGACCGACAGTTAATCGGCGTCTTTCACCTTACCGTTTCCCGAATTTCTTAGTCACTGATCGACATGACAAAATATATTCTCATGAAAACCTTTATATCAGTGACATCCCAATCGGAGAAAGCAAGCGAAATCCTCCTTACCATAGTCAACCGCATATCAAGCAATGTAAAAACGAACGACTTTCAGCAAATTTTCTTGAAACCGTTCTGGAGACTATACTCAAAGTGTGGGCTGGTGGCCAGCCGGCATAAGTTACATTCCACAAATTTTTGGAGGACATTTATGTTTTCCACTTGTGCTGTTGTATTTACTGCTAAGCTTAAGTTTACTCATCTGACATCTGTTGTGTAACTGTTGACATTTCCGCTTTTCCAGAGACTTTTATTTCCAAACAGTGTAACATCAATTATAGTAGTTCCTTTGTGTTTGCACCTCACATAAAGTCATTTATTATAAAGTGGAATTTTTATTCGCTATGTTTGGCTGGTTTTCGTATGACTGGAGACGTTTCGTGAATTTAGGCACTGCTCATATGTTAGGTCACATACTGTATTTTTTTAAAGGCTTGAAAATGAATACTTGAATATGTTTGTTTGACTGGATTTCTGCGTGCCGTTTCTAGCGCAACTTGTCACGAAATCACAGAAAGCACGCTCAATTTTTATTTGGACCTACTATACGTTCAGACGCCTCCACTGACTGCAAACAAACTGTTTGGCCTCTATAGCCATTATGCCTGCTGCTGTTAGCGAGTGTCTGGAGAGCTTCAGTCTCATTCTCTCGAGTAAAACGGCGCAGCCCATAGCTAGGCCTACGATGATAGTGCACTTGAAATTCAAGGAAACCTTCACAAGCTGTATGAGAGATTTGCAAACTCATTCATGTGCCAACACAAATTCTACCACAGGCTATAAACAGCACCTTCCAGCCACCACAAATAATTTGCTAAATGCGCATCTTTTATCAATGGCTTATAGTGTCTCTGTTCTGAGTCATATCTGCTTGGACCTATAGTGTCCACTGAAGGAACAGCGGCCAATTTTGAACATTTGTGGTCGGTGGCCTGCGCTTGGCTGAGGAGCTCTCAAGATTGGACTTTGCGGCCGTTTTGGAGCACACTGGGTCTTCGCTGGTCCCTCAGGGTGTTGGGGCAGTAAGGACAGCATCGCCCAGCATGCCTTGATAAGGCCCCAGCTCTTGTCGTGGCCAATTAAGCGTCCTCCACAAACGGGGTCATGTCAGACCCTGTTGTCCTCAAACGGTGTCGTCCCCCTAATGTGTGCTTAAGGCCATTGACGGAAGTGGGACAGTGCCGTTAATGAACATGTTTTTCATCCGGAGAAATAAAATGCTACTGTGCCATTTTAATAGAATGGCGGCATGCAAACACAGCTTTCTTAGGGATGATTGACAAACCTCCAAATTATTTCTAGTCCTCGGCCGAAATTTTGCAGAGTACACTCTAGTAGCCTTTGAAAAATATGGGTCGCCTTCGAGGTCCACCATTTCACTTACGAACCATGCATTTAAGAAGGCAAGTCAACAAATATAGGGTGTGTTTTAGAAACCCATAAATATCTAATACCTTTAATTTTCGGCAGAAACAAGGTTTTTTAGGGGATAACGGCAGTACCGTGTTTAGACTACGAAAATCCACACTGGAGTGCTGGTGGAAGTGCGAAAACGTTAGTACACTGAGTGACCGATCTGATGAAATGTTGGCTGAAGTTCTGAAATGCGTATTCAATTGGGAAGGATTACTTTGGGGCAGTTTTAACATTGATTGTCTTGCGTCATAACCCTATAATATTTCGGATTCGGCAGGATATCAGCTTTTGAATACACTGCTTTTTGAACTCTTATAAAAACCGTACGCGGTAAAATGACTACTTTTGCTAACATGAGCGTACATTTTTCACATTGATTTTCGATGGTCTTGAAAATTTAAATATATTTTATAAAAAGCACGAAAAAATGCTTTCTTTCATTCGACTGATAGCGATTCACGTCATCTTTATATTTTATATTCGAAGAAGAAGTATAATAACGTTTTAAAATGTGTCTAATTATGAGATTTTTTAAGATCGCGCAAAGTCCGTTAACAATGCATCGTACCTGTCCGTTTATCACTGCTCCTCACGAAATGTACATAATAGTCCGCATCCATTGCAAAATGCCATGGACTTTATATGAAACCTTTTTAAGGGCATAGAACAATATGTGACTTTCTTTACGGGGGGTGCAAGCGTCTTGTAGACTTAAACAGCTAAGCGCTAATGCAACGACTGTTCAGGCTCCAACTTATTCGGCAATTAGTAAACCTTTTTAAAACCTGATTATACTCCTTCTTCAAACACAAAGTTTAAAGATGACGTGATTCTCCATCAATCAAATGAAAGAAAGCATTTTTTCATGGTTTCTATAAAGCTGACATCCTGCCGAGTCGGAAATATTGTAGGGTTATGTCGAAAGGCAATCAGTATTACAGTCGCTCCTAAGTAATGCTTCCTAATCGAAAACGCATTTCAAAATTTCAGCCACCATTTCATGAGATCGTCCACTCACTGTACAGTCCAGCGGAAGCTGATAAACGTGCCAAGCAATACTCATACACGGATTACAATTAACTTTGAGACCGAGAGCACTGCAAAAGTGACGACCCAGAGAACCTTAAGCATGCAAGTGGTCTCTGGGAAATGTAAACAGATAATACAGTCCCTTCACTAATCACATAGGCTGCTTATGAGATAGGGATCACAGACAGAATAATCATTTTATTTGATTTTTTGCACAACCTAACGCAGACACTAGACATAGCAGGCCTGACTCAACAATCCGCCGGCAATTGATGCGGCCAACAGATCCATTCACTAAGTAGGAGATGTCGGCCGTTTTCCACCCACTTCAGTGCAAATGCGTAAGGTGCAACTACGTCGGAGAAACCGGCCTACGGCTACAAACGCGAATGCACGAGCATAACTTGGCCGTGCGAAGGTTGGACCCAAAGTCGGAAGTAGCAACCCAGGCTGCGCAAATGGGACACATCTTCAACTTTGACACCGGTGAGATTGTGGGCCGGGCGGTGATCATACAGCAAGGCAAGCGCAAGAAGCCTGGATGTCCAACGACTGCTCTGTCAACCCCTATATCAATTTGCTTCCCCCATTTAACTTAACGAACCTTCTTCACGGGGACAGTCACGGCGCGGGACAATCGGGGCCGTCAGTCATCTCCGCGGCCGACGGGGACGATTCAGGTCACGGTGACGTGCAGGTTGGATGCAGCTACACAGGCGGCATTGGCGGGTCACGCATTGAACAGAGTACGCTATATAAGGGAGCTGTGCGCAGGACTTTCCACTCTTTGAAGATGGGTAGACGAATCAACTACTCGCAACGTCAGACCTCCAATAAACCCCTCCCGGCTAACGCCACTTCTTTTGATCGTTGGTATGACATAGCATTAAAGTATGGATCCCCTTTTGTCGAAGTATAAATCTACAGCTGTTGGTTTGGTAATGCAAAATATATTTGAGAGCGTAAGTACATTGAATAAGTATGGGTTGATATAGTGCGTATATATCTATATATACATATTTCTGCGCACCTTGTACACGCTTTCAATAATTTTTACGAGGCCATGTAACTGTACGGCACGTATACAGCTGGGAAGAAATTACTAATCGCGGTTCTCGGTTCTCCAGGTATTAGCATTTCGAGAATGTTTTGCTCGTGGGAGAAGGAGGGGGCATCATTCGCAGCGAATGAATGATTGCAAGCAATTGTCCTGTACCAGATTACTGGGAATCTGATGCAAATTTACTTTGTCTTGCTTAACTATGTTCGCTGTTTTCAACCATCTCGTCCTTGTACTAAAAATATAATCATTTGCCTAGCTAACATTAACTGTTCCTGGATAACAACAGGGTTATGCTTTTAGAGATGTGTCACTGATATCAGTCGTTCACTTTCACAAAAAACGTTTTGCAGCAAGGAATTTACGGTTAAAACTAGCGCAAAGTATTGGTTTAAAAGTTGGAATTTATATATACGCGCGTGACCAATTACCGGTTCTAAACTTTTGCTGGAGCCACAGTAACCTTTTTGCAATTACAGCATCATTTTCAATGCCAATTCTGAATTTTTAAATATGGAAAATCACGTCTAATTTTAATTTGACAAACATCTTTACAGTATTCTACTTTTCCTTTGTGCAATGCATAATAACTTACTGTCTGGCAGTTGAGTGCATTTCTTCACATATTTGAGGTCATGTGAATACCTAGAGCTAACTTGAGCAAATATGTTTGTGAGAAGATGTCTAATTCCGCCTAGTCTTCTACCGTGCATTGACATAACCGTGCGGCACTGTCCATACCAGTAAGGCAGCGAAGTTGGTGACTTAGAAAACTATCATTTCAATTCCCTGCTTGGGCTTGCAAATTCATAACCGGATAATATACTCTGTGGGATGCACGCTGCAAAGGGACAAACTCGTATAAAGTGGAATTCAGTTTAGATATTTGTATTCCAACAAAAGTGGAATATTATCTATCGGACTAATGTCTGAAATCTTTGGTCTGTTCCCCAGTTTTATACGATGTACGTTGATCTTCATTTATAATGATACTTTTAAGATTGTACACGAACTGACAGTTACAGCAGGTGGGCTAACTCATGAAATGTCAACCGAAATTCCGAAATGTGTTTTCGTTCCAAAATGATTAATTAAGTAGGGTTGCGAAACTAATCAGCCTGCAGCATAATTCTATAATATTTTAGTTACCTCAGGATGTCCGCTTTTGAATGAACTTCCTTTCCGCTGCATGCAAACCTATAATCTGTAAAAAATGACTACGTACGTAGCATGAATTTTTCTCATTGATTCTCGAATCCCCTAAAAGTCCCATCATAGTAAATGGGAAATATGCATGAAAATATTCATTCCTTTGGTCATTCGGTAGAAAATTACGCATTTTTCGAATCTCATGCTCGAAGGAAGGGTATAATTCGGCTCTCAGAAACTTTTCCAATTCTCGAATAATTTTGAAACCGCTCTACCGTTACACTTCGATTCAGGGTTTGCAAACTACAAGCTGTATAGTTTTCGCGTACGGAAAACCGCACATTTCTCTACGGTAATAAAGGACGATCATATAGGGTTCCTAAAATTCAGCTTTGAATGTGATCCATATTGTTAACTTTACAGGCCACATTGGTAAATGCAGAGACATGACGATTTATGAACGGCGATTTCACGGTATTTAAAAGTACCACAACTATAAACTTTTTTAAAACCGAATTGTGTCTCTCTTTCGAGCATAAAATTAGAAGAGAACGTAATGTTCTACCGAAAGGGCAAAAGAATGAATATTTTCATGTTTTCTATGAAATATAATTAGACTTTTAGGGGCATTGAAAATCAATGCGAACAACTTATGCTATTTAAATAGTCATTTTCACAGAGTGTAGGTTTGCATGCCGCCAAGGGGAGGTTCATTCGAAAGCCCACACCCAGACGTAACGGATATATTATAGAATTATGTTGCAGGTTGTCTAGTTTTGATACCCTACTTAATTAATTTTTTCGAAAGGAAAACGCATTTCGGAATTTCGGTTGACATTTCATGAGTTAGCCCACCTACCGTATATTAAGTGGGATTTTCTAAATCCACATTGCTCCCGGTGACACATTGGCCATGCTCCACTCGTATCGAGAAGTCCTCTCTAAAATTTAAGACAGTACAAAATTTTTCATATAAGTGTTGTCAGTCTGCGCTTTTACTACAAGCCTGTACGATTTCACTGTGCAATAGAATTGATTTTGCTGAAATTAAGGCCTTTTCGGACGCTCCACAGATCATAACGATGACCAGCATCGTATAATGGCGGCTTGCGCAAATCTGACCATTCTCATAGATGCTTGGTGGTAATTCACCTATCTCTTCGCATCTGTGTCGTGTTACTGTGGTAGAATTAGATCGCAAGGCCGAATATGGGCTCAGGGCTACCTGAGCTGCGAGTTGCCTGAGTCTTGTTTTACTGGATCCCAGTGTATTAACAAATGCACTAACCTCCCCACCCATATCCTGTGCTAAGGCTTAATTTGGTCAAAGTAATTAGCCACTTGGGGAGAGCGCAGGCCAGTGAGTCAGATGGCCGAATCATCATCACACCAACATCCAAGACGAGTGATGAGGTATCAGCAATGAAAAAAATCGTCTGCCGATCATCAAGCAATCAGAGCATCAGAGGGCAACCATCCTCAAGGGGGGGGGGAGCCGTATATTGCCACAGGCATACGGTAGCGTAGCGACTTCTTGTGCATAAATTATCAGCATCCGGTATTTTCTGTGATGATGGGTTCGGGCGTGAATCCGAAACGTCAGTCTTTCTGCAACTCGCTGGTATCGACGTCCTAAAACCCCAACCGGACGTGTCATGATATGGCTGGTTCTTCTCCTATAACGGAACTAGGGTTTATTCAACTTACCTGGTTTTATTATGCATGACGACTGACCCTTCCGTAATTTTACAAGCCCATGAAGGTGAAGTCACAGACATAAGCCAAGAATCAAGTACGTACCAAGCATGCAGGTGTGTGCACAAATACACTGACAGATCGTTGTCTGAAGGACCCAACAAAGATTGTGTTTTGTCATGACTGAAAGGCTTACCTGGTTTGAAATCAAAAAAACACGACAGACAATAGTTTTACTCAGAGGACAAAGTTACAATCACTTGAACAAGAAATTTGTTGGCCTGACGTTTTGGATTCTCACTCAAACCCACCATCAGAGACAGTCGCAGATAGGGGTTCAAATAAAAGTAATACTGTATCTATCAGCAGAAGTCAAACAGCTCAACAAGGGTCGGGGTTTATGGTCTGCAGTTTAAAAAAGTGGGATTGAAATTCCCTGGGGAAAATGGCTTAAACTAGAATTTGGTCGTAGTTCGCTTTCTAGGTATTATCAGTTTTCAGCTAGTATCCTATTAATCGTGGCGCAGTGGAGCGTCTGAGTCAGTTCGACCTGTAATTAAATCGGTCTTATCTGATCGTCAGACTTCCAAGCCGGTCCAAACTTGTTGCAGTTCTTATTGTCAGGTCTTCTCAATCCAATCGAATGAAACACAAGTAGCCATACCTTCCGCAAAAGAATCTGCATAGAGAATCAGTCACAGCTAGGTTTCAATTCATTAAAGCCTAGTTATCCCACCAGTCGGGAGCATTCCAAATTCGGAACGTTTGAGGCTTTAAAGGGGTTTGAGTGTATATCTCATCACATCGGAGAGGGAATCCGAAATATCAGGAGAATGACACCCCTGTTATGGCGAGTTCGTCTCCTTTTTCTCAAGCCTAGTAAAGTTTACACATGATCGAACTTGCTATCGTTCCCATCCCAAGCATCCCATCTTCCCAGGCGCAATTCTACGTACAAGAGGTTGGGTGGGTGACGGTGGCTAATCAAAAATTTTGACCCTGACTTGCACTAACACTGAATTTCCTGGTTCTGAGTCTCAGCCAGTCCAAATTTATTTGGACATACAGTCTTCTTAGCTCAGTTTTGCCCACCTTGCAGTACAGAAGTGCAACATTTTGCCCGTCGAACATGAATATAGCCATGCTAGCACGAGGAGCAGTAGTGCTTTGCTTGTGAATTGTCATACATTGAGGTGGACATCTGTAGCCACCAAATCGCACTTCCTTTCCTGCCCATCATTTTTTAATATTATGACAATGTATGGACCACGGCGATGGGTGTAGCAAGCACGGATGAATCTGCATCTACGCGTAGCTTGCGTGTGTTCCTTTCACATGCACGCGAATCAAGCCTCCAAATTAGTCACGGCGCATCATATCCACACTAACGGGTTTCTCGGTTTTTGCTAGTCCTCGCGATTCAACCCCCTGTTGTGAAGGCCGCACTTGGCTCTATTTCGAACTTCGGAATCGTCTGGTCATTCAAGAGAACATTGATCTCTCCTATGTACATGGTTTATAGGCAGATCACTTGTAAACAGCAACCTTCGGGTGAACACAGAACCCTGGACAGGGCAAAAGTCCAAAATCATTATGCGGTATGCTACCTTTTAGACCGTCTCAGGACCATCTTTGTCAAAAAGATCTTCTCACAGCTGGGTCCCTGATGGAGCTTTCAATTAGATATCGGCCACTTTCAAAAACGTTCCAAAGGTAGTTTCAATTGCATCCCGAATTTCCCCGAATGCTCTTTTATCTTCATAGTGTTACACAGGCTTTTCAGCGATTCACTGACCGCGTTTTCTCTGCTTTTCATCTTGCCGACAGTCAGTCATGGTTAGGCCGAGACATTTGGTATGCCCCTCTTGAATGCCGGAAGAAATCGCTTCTATGACCGATCTGTTTAGATCAGTCCTCGATCATAATGGGGTTCAGAGGGTATTGGACACATTCCATCAAAAGTGGGCGTCACCCAAACCTCTCCGGTTCCGTGTAAAAACACCGGCAGAAGCGGTCTATTAGGTTAGCGAATTTCTTCAACTGTAGCATTCCCGACCGCGTGTCTGCGTTCGTTCTACCGAGTTCTCAGTTCTTCTCAGGGAGTCCTCTTGAGGTATTTTACACTTTACACCGTAAAATCTGTCTCGGCCAGCGCAACCCGTTTGTCATTTGACGCCAGTGTCTTATTTTATGGTTGGCCTCCTTAATTTTATGATAAATGCTGTGCAGCAGTGACATAGTGAAGCCTTCTATAAACTATTGATATTTTTTCTCCAGAAAGCTGTCCACTTTCGACATGCTTTGTTGTACTTTCGTCCGCAAGCCCAATAGTTTCATTTAAAGCCTAGAGAATGTACTATTTAGACTGACGGCAGGCGCTTCATTTTTTCTTGTCTGGCCAATTCTGGCAAGTACGACATGCGTAAATCGAGTCCGTTTGAGTAGTTTTATGGTGTTAAACCAGATTTTTGCCGCACTGATGGCAGATGGAACAGGATGACGGATGTACTGTTGCGTCCGTCTCTCAAGTCGCTCCAGCGGATCGCCTGAGCCAAGGTGGCTGCCAGGCGGACATGAGCCGGCTGTGCAAACATCCTCAACTGGGTAAACGTGACCCTTAAGGACGCTCCTCTGAGGTTGATATAAAGTCCCACTGTGGGGAATTTTACCACTGGCCTTGACCGCCCCATCGTACCAGTGATGTTGCGCTGCAAGGTGTAACATAAAGTGCTTTTTCACCCTGACGCTTTCATTCCTGAAAAAACAGATTTAAATAAATTGTTTTATTAATACACATGGGGTACTGTCATAATGCGAATGCTTTATCTGGCCAACGGTTAGCGAAGACATTCAGATTGGGAGGAAGGTCTGCAGTGACTGTCAGAAATCCAAAGCAACCTGTCGTTTGAAGTCGCCGCTGAGCACATTTATAAATCCTGCCGTCCAGAGAAGACCTCTGGCTCGATATTTCCACTCAGAGAGCAAGGACGACCTTTTTTTATCGAGGCCGACATCCTGCTGAACGTGTTCATCGGCCAACAGATTAGCATTGTTCGCACTCTGAACATAGCGAAGTTGACCGTTTAGCGAGTAACAGCGCTCGCTAACCCGATACCACACTAACTCACGAGTGGTATTAAACCGACCTTAACTTCGCGCCGATAGACAGAAGGTCAAGAAGGAAGGAAGATTTCGCTATTGGTTAGTCACACGGATCTCCTTCGCGCAGTCTAACCGGAACCCCTCGTCTAGTTTAGTCGTCACTATGAGGAAACTGAACTGGAATAAAGTTGGGGAAATCGCAGCAGCGGAAATAAACTACAAAAATGTTGTGTAAATGTAGAAAACTGATCTGGCAGGAGAATAGGGACCCCTTCCCGTACTGCAAGTGGAGTCGCGCTAAATTACAGCAGTACCTGTTCCCGCTTCATCACCTAATCTTAACATCAACTGTCAAAACTCTAACCCCAAGAATTATCCTTCTAACCTTAGCCCTGTAATATCGATGTGCCAAATTCCCGTGCCAAAATTAAAGATATAACAAAATCATCACTGCTGCAACGGCCCACAGTTATATTACACTAGTTTTCAGTCAGTTTTGAACTTTACCGGACACATTCAGATCCCAATAAGCTAATAAAGTCATAATAATTAGAATGTTATCATTGTTATAGGCGCCCGCGGTTGAGGTTCCGTTCTGTGGGGCTTGGCTGACGACGACTAACAGGAAAGAAGTGGTCTCCCCAGTTTCCCCTGTCTTTGTAGGTTATCTCATTTTGTATATATTAGCAGTCCGTGAAGCTCTAAACTGAGCCCCAAGGCACAACTAAGCGAGTAGGTCTCGTGGCGCGATTGGTGAGAGCCCTATACCGCACAAAAACAATTTTCTACCCTCATCTTTTCAAATCAAGAAATGATATGCAATTTTGACTGTGCTGAATTGAGCCAGCGCACTATAACAGTTCTAAACGTAATTGGGAGTGTTTTCACATGTCGCTGTACCAGTATGTAGGAAATAAACTCCACCAGTCCTGCAATCTCTATTCAGTAAGCAGCGCTTTGCATTCCTGTCTGTATGGATGCAAGGTCTGTATTCAGTTTTTCAGCCAGTAACCAGAAAGCCTTTTATCGGACTCCATGTTCGCGAGAGAGGGGAGATGCTAAATTTCATTTCGCGCTTTTCCTATGACCAGATGTCGTGTCATCAAGTGTTCGAATTGAAGAGGCGCTGGAAAGGGAGTGTCGATACAGCAGTTAACATTCGAGATTTGTTTTGTTTCATAATAAACCTGACAAAGCCGAACTAACGGGGTTTCAAATGAGGAAATGAGGCAAGTAGACCAGACAGTTTTCGATGACACCTCAGTTACATCGTTCCCTAGCGAATTCGGAATGAAGAATTACCGAAGCAGAACATTTGAAGAAAGGAAGGCAATATCAAACGGTGTTGAAAAAAGGTAAACGGTTTATAACAAAATAGCAAAAGGGGCACTGTTAGAAAACTAATTAAATGACGAACTCACTCTATAGGCAGTGGGCAGTTTACAAAAATGCAACCGAAAAAATTTTCTTCTCAAATGAGGTCTTGAGAGACATTGCTAAATTGACTGTAAAAGCCGGCAGTGCGGTGACACCTTACTTTAGCATCGAAGTGCACATTCGTTTACACGTGATCGGACGCCGGACGTATCCAGAAACTGTTCGGGATTTATGTTATTCTGATCCCTATATACCCCTGCCTTATACTTTCCGGCCTTTTGACGACTAATTACAACTCTGA
>CACRXP010000001.1:653502-681702 GCA_902702965.1 Spirometra erinaceieuropaei
GCATGCAAAGACAAGATTGGGTATCAAGTCCCAAATTTCGCTGAACTCTCCTGTACGCCAATGTCCCGGGAAGCGCCGGTCGTTTGCCATCCCAGTCGAAGTATGACAGAAGCAGCCGTCCTGTACCGAGTGACAAAGCCGATTACGAGAAAAGTCAGTGGTTGCATACCAGAACCCACAGAGATGCATGAAAAACATTTACATTGCACAAACGGGAAGAATACATCAAACAAGGGCAGTTGGAGACATCAGCAGTGCAGAGAAACGACAAAAATTTCCTAGTGGCGCCCCAGTGGACTGGGTCGAGTCACGTCGTTAATGTCCACGAGACCTAGATGCTTTCATGGGACGACAATTACGTGAACCATCAGCTGTTTGGACCACGGTTTTCAGCTGCAGTGTCTACCAACAAACGAAACGACCACCCCTGCCTTTATCGCTTTGATAAACTGCCTGGGTGGAATTATTACTCACAAGGAGATGGATGAACGCTGCGCGTGGAAAGAGTGCTGGGGAGAAAAATGGCCAAATTACTGTTACGCAGTATGCAAACGCAGGTTGCAACGGCGCGGAAATAACTGCTCGAACGTGATGGCCTAAAAAACAGACAAGCGGGCGCATAATTACCGTATCCGGCACCAACAGGGGGAAGGACGCCACTTAATCGTCGGAAGACTGTGGATCGTGTTATAGGAAGTTTTACAGTCCGTTGCAGACACTGCACCGCCAACAGCAATTACTAAACTGCGCCACTTACATGCAGAACAACAGCTGTCAATTGCGAGGTCAGACTGAGCCACTGCTACCTTATCAACTGATGGTGACATGGCGATTATCATCACGAAAAGGCTATATATATTAGAGAAGCAGGGTGAAGAACCCCACGTAACTGTCGGTAAACTGTGGATAGTGTCACACGGGAATGATAGTAATAGGAGGTTTTACGGGTGAGACAGCACACCGGGTAGTCAGCTGATGAAATGCAAGAAAACACAGAAATTACCTGGATTTCTGCCGAAGGTCTTGTCGTACGCCCTCGTTTGGCAACGGAAGTGAGCGTGTTAATCAAAAAATAAACAAAAAGCAAATATCAAAAAGAAAAGAGAATTTAGAAACGGTTTAAGGTCATGGGAAGTAATTGTTGTTGGCAGTGTAGTGTCTGCAACGGACTGTAAATGGATGCCAAGATAAAACTCTGTATGACACGATCCACAGTCAACCGACAGTTAAGTGGCATCCTACACCCTGCCGCTGCCCCGTATCCTTTAAATAGCGAAATTCCCTGCGGCTCTTTACCTTCAGTTACAGGGGTTAGGACGAGTCCGAAATTTCGGTGACGCAAAGTTATTGCTTCAGGCATGGACTACTTTATTTCAAACTCCCCCCTTCGCGTGCATTTACTGCCTGCCCATTTGTGTCGTAAAACGTTTGATTGAGGCCTCAGATGGAATAAAAGCAGTATTTTAGACGAATACGCGGTGTTTCGAGGACATTAGCTTCCGCATAGTATGTATATGCGCAAGTGGCGCATTCTGTCAGACCTTCGTACATTCGCAACCCATACTTATCCGAAAGATTTCTTCCACATAGTTTCCCGTCTCAATAATTTTAGGGTGTTTATGTTTGAAATGCTGCTAGGTAGGTTTTTTCATCTGAAATCACTAAAACTGGAGAACATTTTGTGAAACCTGAATCGGCATATGAGCCGTTTGTAGTATATTACCAAACTGTAATCGGGAACAATATTCGCATGCAGAGCGTGAAAGTCACGTTAAATGAGCACAACCGAGTCACACAATACTCAGTCAGCCTAAAATAAGGGACTCAAGAAATTATGAACGGCCATGATGAAAAATACTTCGTCAGAATTGGGTTAAAGTAAACAACAGTGCTTTGACGAGGCTTCTGAAAGCTTTTACTGGCCAAATGTTTGTTCATCTAGGTTATAATACGGTTTTTAGATCAGAAGGAAGGCTTTTAAGATCAAGGAAAGCAGAGAATTGTCCCGAAATACCTTTCGAAAATAGCTGTTAAAAATAAAGCGAGCTGTTCGATGATGGCCGACGAGATCCGTGCGTGCCCTGAGCGTTAGGCGATAGTGCCGTCATTTTATTACATACCGGGTGCTTGCAGTGTTGATCCACGGTATTCTAGGTTTACATACCCCTCCCCTTTGCTCCAACTTCTAAAAGATGCGCTTTGTAGATTGCAGCCCCTCTTTTTCGACAGTATGTCAGACGTGCCGACGTTGAACGAGGCCTTATCAGGTCACAGACTTGATTCACAGGCGTTTGCGGGAGGCTTATGGTAGTCCGCTTCCCCGATCGCTATTCCCACCGCTTCGTTCTGCAGCCTTTCTATCCACCTCACGCTCCCAGTCGATTCGTTGCTGGGACGGCACGAGACATGGCACTAGCCTCACGAGTACCCAAAATCAAACAGCGATGCCTCTTTACCGATCCGCCGCAAGCAGACACAACACAGACGGAGCGAAGATGCACACGCGCTGGGGGGCCAGGATCCTCAACGGTGGACGCTGCTTCACATAGGCCTGTAGAGACGGCTTACGGCACCTGCCCGCGGAGTCTTTTGTACGCTCTTTCGCAGCAATAAAGCCTGTCTGGCATAATATGTCCTTCCTGACTTGTGATTTCGAATTCCTCGTTTATCGAACCCTCCCACCTCCCCACAGGTCTTCAGGGTGACCTTGTGACGAAGTTTCTGTTCACCTTGCCTTTGCATGCCGTAACGACGCCGTCGTAATTGCACCTGCCTCATCCTTGCGTAGATACTGAGGATGCCCGCTCCCTACTGATTTTTTATATAAATTCAAAGAATTCGAAACTTTTCTTGCTGAATCTCTGTGCTATGAATGATTTCATTTCATATCGACTGCCTTTATCAGTCCAAGATCTCCACTTACGCTGCTGTCTGACGCTATAGTCACTCGGGATTTTTGAAGACATGAGAAATATAAAGGTTTACTATGGAATCTTCCTCCTTTTTGGCAATTATGCAACGACTACATAATTTCATTTATTTATCGTTAAAGAATGCCCTGATGCGCTGTTTTAAAACACAGCATTTGCAAGCAGTTTTCTTGCGCTCCGCTGGTATCGTTTTTATCTTGTATTTTACGACCAATTCGTTCGCTTTTAAAAATCCTCCTCTCTGAAAATTACCCCGCTCGTATAACATGGCAACCATAAAACGGTGTCAGTAAACAGTTTGTCGGATCCCCAGGGACTACCCTACCATCGTGGTTACGTAGCTTACTAAAGCTATAAAAGGAGGTCACACTGTGAGGCTAATATTTTACCTCCTCTGGCATTAAAATTCGCCACACGCCAAGGTTTGTGGCAGTCTAACCGTAGATTTTGGAAAAAGTGTTAAGGTTTAAAAATAAAACGCACCAGTCTTGCATTGTAGTCATTGCCAGATGTCTGCAAATAATGAGTTCAAGGTGGATATTATATCACGAATCTGTCTCAGGAAACATTCAGGTAAGTGGCTTTAAGTACCGTAGATGGTATAGCGATTCTGGCTTGGAAAATGTCAGTAAAAGTCCATGAAGAAAAGCATCTGAATTTGACTAGTTCTGTTTGCCATGGCTCGGTTATTATTTAATGCAGACCGCATCACTGGTGGTTTAGGGATCCGTCCGTCCAAAAATTGAATGAAAAGGTAACTTCATCGGTGAAGACCAGGTCCTGAAGTAAATGACCTACTTTTTCGTTAAACCAATTGAGAACATTACGTTATAAATTACATGACCATGTACATTTAGCGCTAATTTTATAAGGTCTAATATATGGGGTCCTCTTTCTGGGCTCAACGACGTATAATTTATTGAAACGATTGCCATGTGACACGAATGGTTAATTTCATAGGGGAAGGGTCGTATGTGTGTGAAGGGACTTGTCCTTATGTAAGGAATACATAACTATATCTTCACCCACTATACATAAACAATTGCAAAATTTCCACCTCTGTTCGCGCAGAAAGTTTGGAGCGCATTTACACATTCAGACCTTCAAGGTTGATTCCAGGAATCCTTGTCTCATGCAGTGCAATCGTTGTAGTCTAAATTCCTGTGTTGCTGGACGGTATGTTTGTCCTGACAAATATTTAAAATGACGTGTTCGAAAATCAAAAGTTCATTTAAATCACTAAAATGTGTCAATCAGACTGTGGTAAGTGCATAAAACCAAAAGAGGGATCTCTTCGGTTTTTTTCCATCGATAATAAACCACTGTCGTTTTGACTCTCAAAAAAACAAAAAATCGAATTCAGAGGTAGAATGAGAAGACGAATCCGTTTGGTTGATTGCCGTCAACTATGCTGATTGAAAAATCAAGTCTGACGGATAATCACATGAAATCAAAATTATACCTGCATCGTAGGCTATGAGACCTCACTACGAAATTGCTGACAATAAGGATTGGCCTCTTTAATAAATCCCAAAAATCTGCATACATATCAACTGATACTCAGGACTAGATGTAGCAGGACACGAGAATAGGAACAGCCCTCCTGTGATACAGAAGGCCTTGCGTACAATTCTAGGAAGGGTAAGTGTTCCCACCCCTAACCCTAACCATAACATTTACATTGTCGCGACTCTAACCCTGGCCTCATTATTGACCCTAATCTCCGAGTATCTGGGCGAAGGGCCTCCGGGATAGGGGGTTCCTGTTCATGCTTCTTGTCTTAAATTTAATTCCAGCTGATACCGAACGCAAGCGAAGAACAAGTTCGTCAGATTAACTTCTAATAAAACTTTCTGTCTAATGCTGGCAGCTTTTGAAATTAATGCTCATGCGATTTGATGCGATAGAGTAAAATGCAATCGCTGTCAAAAGGTTTGACTTCACTCCAAACCATGCATACATACTGGCATGCTTTGACAATGATTCTAACCCTTTATTTAACCCGAAAAAATGTCACGTGCTGTTATGAGGTAAACACATCCACTAAGGAGAATCTTACGTCAAAGCAGACAAATGCGTGTACATGAATATACGTTTTTAAGGGACATTTTGTTCTGCGAATCCGATTCGTCATTCGATTGCATCCCTTGAGACCTGAAGAATCAGCATGGCTTCGATTTGGTCTCTCGGCTTACCGGGACAAGTTTAAAGATAATGGCTCACGCATATTTTTCCATTTATTTGGAATAAATACAAGCAAAGAAGTAAAAGTAATATTTTGTGTGGGGATTTGGGACTTAAATATGCAACCACTCACATAAGAAAAGTCGGGGGATATTTAAAAAGATGTTAGCATATATTTAATTCCAGTTAATGTGGTTCTCACAGTGGTCGAAAATTAACTTTTTATCGCCGCAACTAGGGACGCCTTCGCAAGGATTTCCCAAAAATTGAACGGAACATCTGATACGGTTTTCGGGAAGAATTCTGTCGTTTTATGAGCGGTTGGCAAAACACTTCCTTGTTGGCACCCTCGCTGGCTAATTGGTCCACCAGTCTCATTTCGTCCCTGGGCACTGCGCAACCCAAAAAGCCAATTTAGGAAAAATATCACTGGGTATTGTGTTTTGGTCGTCTGTCTAAATGAAAGCTCCGTTCTCCCAAATTCAGGAGATTCACATACTTAGTAAGCGTTTTGATGGACTGACTCATAATACTCTTCGATTAAACAGAATACTTGAAAGTTAAATGCTGCACACTGTTTTATGTGTACGTCGCCGTCTTCTATGTTTCATTGTCTTCACGTTCATGAGGTCCATCCGATATGCTGCAGATGCCGCCTTCTTAAAAAAGGAAGATTTATGCACTATTTATAGGAAATGCTACTGAATTTTGAAATGCATTAAAAACAAAATGAAAACATCACCGGATTTTAAGTACTTTCCCAGTTTCTTATTCACACTGGACGGCCGAAAATGCTGGCCTAAAGTCAGCGGGGCAATAACAAAATGCACTTTAAATTATGTTCAGTTCAACAAGGTATATCATTCCGCTGGAGGCAAACTTCGTGTTTTTGCCTGCTATTTCATAATACTCAGTCACAAGTTATGCTTGTGCAGCGGAGAAATTTGTAATCATTCTGACAGTGGAGACGAACGAGACAGAGGAGAAAAGTAGAAGACATCAGCTGTAGGCGTTAATTGAAGGCGTGACTGAAGTATGTACTAAAATTCCAGAGGCATTAGCCGAAACTTCCAATGGGTCCTCAAAAAAGGGCTTGCTTTGAGGACACAGAAAAACTGGTTAGTATGGATCGTAATTTTGGCTGGACTCACATGATGCTTCGATTGAGAATGCTCCAATCCACCT
The DNA here is from genome assembly GCA_902702965.1 of Spirometra erinaceieuropaei. Taxonomy (NCBI): domain Eukaryota; kingdom Metazoa; phylum Platyhelminthes; class Cestoda; order Diphyllobothriidea; family Diphyllobothriidae; genus Spirometra; species Spirometra erinaceieuropaei. Next base: position 659,802 of record CACRXP010000001.1, read on the forward strand.
TTATAACTCATTATTTTTTACGACGTATTATCGGAGTTGACTGTTGATGTGGTTTGGATTTATGCATATTAGTAAACTTATCAAAGTAGAGGTGTATCTTTTTCTTTGGCGAAGAACTTTAGGAAGGACAAGTGTCTTTAAATTCAGTGAAAGAAATTACTTTCCCTGCATCCTTTCTGGGAAGTAATTAGGAACCTATGCTGAAGTCGAAAGCAAGCGAAATAAGTATACACCAAATGCAATTTATTTTGACTTTAATTTACGCATATGCGGACAATGGGCCCAATCAAGAGCCACCGTTTTCGTATGCAGAAAGGGACTTGGCCTTTTATTACCCTTAAATGACCCTTTTAATCTTACCTGAACAGTATTTTCCCTTTGAAGCATTCTGTTAATATTTAATGAAGTTCAGCGTTTTAGGCGTGCTGTGGACCCCCCCTAACTTTATTGACCTTCCAGGTTTTGTTTAACTGGCCGCCTTTCTGCTTATCAGGTGGTCTTTTGTGTATGCTCATTTGTGACCGACGGTGACGACCCGACTGCATTCTTAAGGCAAAGATGAGTGGGCAATTGTCTTTAAGTTATGATAATCAACTAACAAATATCGTTATCTCTATAAATAGGCTTCTCTTGTTTCGACAGCTCTTAACAAAAAACTATAATCAAAAGTAGGTGGATATCAGCCAGTAAACTGTGTCTTATGTCTTCAAGGATCAATAGGTAGTTTTAGACTACCTATGGACTTTATGGTTGTCTCCAACAATAGGTTTGTAGATTTGCAAAAAACTGAAAATCAACTGCTGATTTCATTTACCGTAAAGTCACTTTTTGACAATAACGATTGTCATTGCAAGGGGAGTGGGCATCTCGGTACCTTAAAGTGCGTTATTTATTTGAAATTTTTTTGTCTGTCCAATCATTAATCTAAAACGATATTATATTCAAACAGGAATGGACGCACACCGATCTGTTGGCTTCACAAAGCAAACAAGCTCCGTATGGGTGGCAAAGGTCACGAACAGGCAACCAATTATCAGACCGAAGTCGACCAAGTCATAATAGCAGCAAGGAAGGACGACAGAGAATGCGGGTAGATTGATACAGTACTGTTTCGGTCTTATTGTGCCTTCATTCAGCCAATCATAACCCTGGCCAACAGCTGGGACCAGAAACACAAACATGCGCACAGACGCACCTGGCGCAGTTGATCCACCACAGAGAATGACAGGTGGCGAGGCATTGATGAACTTCGGTTCGATGAAGTGCTTATGACCCATCTGGTAGACCCCAGTGGTGGATCAACTGCGCCAGGTGCGTCTGTGCGCACTTTTGTGTTTCTGGTCCCAACTGCCGGTGGTCAGGGTTATGATTGGCTGAATGAAGGCACAATAAGACCGAAACAGTACTGTATCCATCTTCCCGCATTCTCCGTCACCCCTACTTGCTGCTACGATATTATATTTTTAAAGTCTACCCCTAATGTTTTATAGGTCTCATAGACCTGACCCAGATTCCGATTACGCAACGCTGTCTAATGCGCGCCCAACGTGAAACATTGGTTTGGCCTACCACCCAGCAGTCTCATGGTTCTCAAACCGAGCTTGTCGCACTTTCCAGTTTTCTCATACGCACTCGCATTTGGCGTCATTCCAACCTTCTCAGCATGCTGTTTAAAATTTAACACCCTTGGAGCTCAAGAGTCTACTGAAATCAAGGTACATCTTCTGGAACTGAGTCATTGCCAAACTCAAAACCAGGAGTATCTGGACCACCGCATCAGATGCATGACCGATCGATCAAAACTTCGCCACTTTTACAGTCCGACTTCATTCGTCTCCCTGTGATTCTAGGTTCCACCTTTTCATAGGGTTTGGAGGCTGGTAGTTCAAAGTGAGGTACTTAAAGGGAATAGTTCAACTCAATTTCGTTATAGTCAGCCATTCTGTAAGGAGTTAAAACCACTTACCATGGAGTGAGCATGTAGAAGCGTCTGCTGGGACCAGCGTGGCTTGTGTAAAAAGGAGGCTTTATGTGCTTTTGGTCAGCTTTCGGAAAATCGTGATCCAGAGAAGTACTAAGTCAGCGGACTTTTTATGGCATTTCGGCCGGATCTTATTTTGCAGCCGCATCTGCGGTAGAAAATCCCCAGTGGTGGGGAAGGTGGTTTAACACTAGTAGGTGACCCTGACTCCTGCACCAACCCCTAACCCTCACCCCTAATACTAACCCGTCACCCAAAACCCCACCCCTAACCCTAACCCCTCGCAGATGCGACTACGAAATAAGAGCTTTCCGACGTTTCTTTTCCATGAAGAGCATACGACGTTAAGCAAGTATTTAATTGTTCCATTCGATTTTAGCAAGCGTCTTTTTGAAACGCAAAATCTCAAACCTTTCCTTGCCATTGTCTGCGGCTAGGCGGTCACAGTCGAAAAAAAATAGACCCATAATACACCTGTCATAGAAATCGCCTCTTCATCTTTGAGCATGTAAGTGTGTGATTATTTCAGTCCTCTAATATGTCCTGACCATCAAAGCGGTACCTGTCTCAACCGCTCGTAGCCAGCGGCGTCGGCTGAAAGGCACGTTTCGAGGTAACTCTCTGAAAGGTTTGCAGAGTCCCCGACTTCAAATTTTCGTCCGTGGCGCCATGCTTTGTTCAGATTAGGTCGTATGCGTTATCTACTGGAAAAAGGCTGCGTGATATACGTTAATAACGAATGCGGTGGTACCACAACCACCACCCCTTCAGTGATGTGAGCACATTTCTGCGCTACTCCGAGTGATATCCTCCATATGTGGAAACAGATTTAAATGCATGTACAGTAGGTGGGTTAACTCACGAAATGTCAACCGAAATTCCAAAATGCGTTTTCGTTTCGAATTGATTAATTAAGTGGGGGTTTTTAAACAGAGCATTGTGCAGCTTCATTCTATAGTAATTTGTTTACCTCAGGATACCGGCCATCGAAACACTTCTTTCCGGTTTCACGAATAAACTACACTCTGTAAAAAATGACTACTTAGATATCGTGAATTTTTCTCATTGATTTTCAATACCTCTAAAATTCCAATTATATTTCATGGAAAACAGGCAAAAAATATGCATTTTTCTGCTTATTCCGTAGAAAACTATGTCTTCTTTCACGTTTATACTCGAAGGAAGAGCATAATTCGGTTTTAAAAAAGTTTCTAATTGTGAGATTGCTTAATAACGTGAAATGGCCGTTCATAAAACGTCATCTTTCTGCATTTACCAATGTGGCTTGGAAAGTTACCAATATGGCCCAAATCCACTGCTAAATTTTATGAACCCCCATATTCGTCTCTTAAGACTGTAGAGAAATGTATGGTTTTCCCGTACGCAGAAGATACGCGGCCTAAAGTTTGCAAACCCTGAATGCAAGTGTAACGGCAGATCGGGTTCAACATTATTCGGGAGTTGGAAAGGTTTTTGGAAACCGAATTATACCCTTCCTTCTAGCATGAGCTTGGAAGGAGACGTAATTTTCTACCGAATGACCAAAGAACTGAATATTTTCATATATTTTCCCATGAAATATAAAGGGACTTTAAGGGGAATCGAGAATCAATGGGAACGATTCATGCTACATACGTAGTTATTTTTTGCAGAGTGTATTTTTTGCATGCCGCTGGAAGGAAGTTCATTTAAAAGCGGACATCCCGAAGCAACTGAAATATTATAGAATTATGTTGCAGGCCTACTACTTTTACAACCCTGCTAAATCAATCTTTTCGAAAAGAAAATGCAGTTCGGAATTTCGGTTGACAGTACAGGAGTTAGTCTACCTAATTTTCCTAAAGAAGCGCAGGAAATAATTGTGGAAAGGGATACAGACTGAGAATACGAGATGACGTTGCGCACTTACGAACCAAAAATTTCGGCTTACTTAGACGCCGTTACTGCTTCCAACGTTGGAGTAAACCGTTCGGCAAAACTTCGTATGAAGATCGTATTTTAAAATGATGCATAATTTAACTGTTGAGTTGGCGTTCCTTGCCTGACAGAAGCCAACCTCAACACCCGGTATTTTATTCAGCGCAAATAGATCGCTAACAGACAAGCCAGCTTAACCAGTTATCCTCCATTTCAACCGCAAGCATCCGCTATGGTGTCAGAGAGGCGGGAGCAAAAGCAGAACTTCCGTAAACATACTGCGTCCTGCTTGTATGTCAGAGCGGTTATCGTGGGTGCGTCCACTTTGCAAACCTGCACGCATGAGTGCCCACTGTGAGTTCAATTGAAAACCGGTACGGACACAGTGACTGCCTCCTCCCGATTGTTCTTATAATTTAAAGACATGCATGTGCATATAGTAGGCAGAGACTAAGAAATGGTTTTTAGGAGTGCAAGAGAATTGCCGTCCTCCAACAAGACATAGGAATCCGGCAAAGTATTTAAATTTGGGCAGCAGGGTTCTTTTTGTCCACCGGTACTGTCTGTATGTGGCGATAGATGACCACTTAAGTCTCTGTCTTGTCACCATCAGTAATATTTCGTCGTCATTGTACAGTAGGTGGGCTAACTCATGAAATGTTAACCGAAATTCCAAAATGCGTTTTCGTTTCGAAAAGATTAATTAAGTAGGTTTGTAAAACTAATCTTGATACAACATAATTCTATAATGATTCAGTTACCTCAGAAAAGCGGCTTTTGAACGAACTTCCTTCCGCCTGCATGCAAAAAACGACCACTTAAGTAGCATGCATTTTTCTCATTATTTTTCTATACCCTTGAAGATTCAATGATATTCCATGGAAAACATGCACAGAAATATTCAATATTTTGTACATTCAGTAGAAAATGACATCTTCTAACTTTATACTTAAAGAAAGGATGTAATTCAGTTTTAAGAAGTTTCTAATTGTGGGATTTTTTAGTACTGTGAAATGGCCGTTCATAAGACGTCATGTCTCTGCATTTACCAAGATGGCTTGGAAAGTTTACAATATGGCTTATATCCACCGGTAAATTTCATGAACTCCATATGGTCTCCTCTTAATACCATAGATCAATGTACGGTTTTCCGTATGCGGAAAATATACGACTTGTAGTTTGGAAACCCTCAATACAAGTGCAATGGTAAATCGGGTTTAAAATAATTCGGGAATTGGAAAAGTTTTCAAAAACTGAATTATACCCTTCCTCTAGGCATAAAATTGTATGAAGATGTCATTTTCAACTGGATGAGCAAAATATGACTATTTCTATGCATGTTTAACATGAAATATGACTGCATCTTTAAGGGCACCAAAAATCAATGACTGAAAATGCATGCTACTTAAGTGGTCATTTTTTGCATGCAGACGGATGGCAGTTCGTTTAAAAGCCGCTTTTCTGAGGTAATTGAATCAATATAGAATTATGTTATGTAGTAATTATTTTTACAACCCTGCTTAATCAATCTTTTCGAATCGAAAACGCACGTCGGAATTTCGGTTGACATTTCATGAGTTAGCCCACCTACTGTAAGTTACATTTTTGTTCACTCAGAGACTCTTTGGACTGTCAGCTCTAGCTGCACAGCACGGAATCTGCCGCAGTCGTTTCTGCCTTGTCAGTTTAAACGTCGAGGGGTAGGTACACATAATTACATTTTCCGAAATTTTTTGACAGGACTCTCGACATTAGACGAGAATGCGCGGGTAAGTCGGAAAGCCAAATGTTGTCTGTCCTTTATACAGGTAGCACAACTGACGTTTGACCGGTATATCGCTTGATTTGGTGCTTGCAGTCTCCAGTCTTGCAGCGAACGAGAGCAAGTACTGCCACTGAAGGACACACAACTGCGATATTTCCGGTCATACGATTCAGACTAGAACGACCAGATAGCCCTTCTTGTGAGTTCGCTCATCTAAAAAAGCCGCAGTGGCCTAAAAACCAATGTTCAGACAAATGGCACCTACGAAGGTAGTACTGAAAACCAACAGCAATCGCCTGGTCGGCCGGCAACGAAGATGCATAAGACCGCTCTATCTGAGCGTTGAGACGCCGTACGGTGAACTGGTTAACAAGGTTGACGAGTGACGATAACTTCAAATGTTGCTGAAAGGGAAGAGCAACGCCCCACATTAATTAATCTGTCCATGTAAGGAAAAAACAAAAAACTAGCTTTCTTGTAGTTGAAGAGCAAATCAGATGCCATCAGGCATCCACTCACACTGCTCAGGTTCTGGCTTCTGAACAGATCAGGGATAATCATCAGGCATCAGGTCATGAGATCGAAGAGCCTGCTGCCGCGGCAAGATAAACATGAAGTGGTAGAGGGGCGCTCACCGATCGTTCCTACTGAACTCACTCGTTCCGTTGTGCCTTATAGGCTCTCTTTCGAACCCAACCAGCAGCCGCACAGCGGCGCATGATATATGTAGGCAGAATGACATTACCGACAAAGACAAGGGAGACTTGTCTTTGTCGGTAATGCCATTCTGCCTATAAACATGAAAGTTGCGACCATATCCGGGATTTTTGTAGGCAAAGCAAAAAGAAAAGGGAAAACGGACAGATCAGTCTGAACCCGGATGTTCTAACATACGTAAGCAATGAAGAAGAAGAAGAAGAACACCAACACTCAAGTTATGCTCACATGACGGAAAGCGGCCACAGCTTCACGTCTGACGAAGCCAAAACCCCCGAGAGAGGTCGCAGCTGTGTGCGTTATGAGATTCTTAGTCTCAGAGACTACCAGCATATGTGACGATCGTCTTCCTCCCCAATCTTCTCCAAGTGCGTGACCGATCTCATGAAATGTTGGTCGAAATTCTGAAATACGTTTTTGATTAGGAAGGATTACTTAGATGGGTTTGTGATAGTGATTAATGCGTGACATAATCCCATAGTATTTCGGACTCGACAGGATGTAGACTTTTGAATGCACATTATTTTGACCTCCTGCAGAAACCACACTGTAAAAACTGACAACTTAAGTAGCATGCATTTTCCACATCGCTTGTCGACGAGCTCACTAATTAAAATCTACTTCGTAGAAGGCATGCAGCAAAATGTTCTTTCTTTTACTCGTTTGGTAGAAAATCACATTGTCTTCATATTTTAGGCCTGAGGGAAGAGTACGTTTAGGTTTTGAGAAAGTTTCCATATTCCCGAATAAATTTGAGCTTGATCTGTCGTTGCATTAGCGTTTAACGATTGCAGACTACAACGCGCATGCTTTCCGCATAAGGAAAATCATATATTCGTCTATTTCCCCAAGTGGATACCAAAAAGAGTTCAGAAAATCTTGCAGTGGATGTGGACCATGTTGTACATTTCATCAGGAGCATTCGTAAACGGACATGCGCAACGTTGTATGTATGGTCTTCAATATCGCATCTATAAACTTTTTTAAAAATCAAATATAATCTTTCTTAGGGTTCAAAATGTGAAGACAATGTGATTTTCTAACAAACAGACGAAAGAAAAAATAGTTTTGTGTATGCTTCCTATAAAATATATTCGAATTCATAAGCCCGTCAAAAATCGATGGGAAAATACATGCTACTTAAGTAGTCAATTTTACAGAGTGCGGTTTCTGCAGGAGGTCAAAATAATGTGCATTCAAAAGCCGACATCCTGTCGAGTGCGAAATACTATGGGATTATGTCACGCAGTAAGCACTATCAGGAACCCATCTAAGTAATCCTTCTTACTCGAAAACGCATTTCAGAATTTCGGCCAGCATTTCATAAGATCGGTCACGCACCGTACCCCGGGGATGTGAGAGGGTAAACACCACTTTCAGCGCGGAAGTGTCATGCCGGTTATGAACGGTGGTGATGCAGTGGCGCACATTAATGGCTCTGATGCGCGTGACGAAATAGTTGATCACGAATATTTGCCATGAATTTGGGAGCTGCTAAGTATAGTCCACACGTGGCCTCGTAACAACTGCACTTCTATTGCGTCCACCACCTGTGTCATCTATGACAGTGACTTCCGACATGACACCGAAGCACCCCAAAATAAACGTCTTGTTCCAGCAATTTAACTTCTTTCTTCTCAACTGTTTCCTTAAACTCGTCTCTTCGCTTCTATTGGAAGGGTTAAGGTTGAGTTTTTCTGACTCGACCTGTCTTTTCTTATAACAAAACTCTCTTATCGAATGTCCCTGTCTCTCATATGCAGTTTCGTCGTAGAAATTTAATTCGAATTTTTTGTTTATTTGCGGACAGGACATGAATCCCACGAGTCTGATAAACAGCCATTTTTTCTACTGGCGTTCTTCCGTCAAAACTCTCCTTGCGATGGAGGCTGACGCATAATTGGTCGTGAGTTTCGGCCAGCAATGCGAGATGAACTTTTGACGTTCTGGATTGTGCTTTCACTTTCTCTTATCAGTGACCTTTGTGGCCGCGCGACGCATCGGCTTGGGCAGTGGACTGTTGCGGTTCGCGGTATTCGCCGCGGTGATATCTTTGGCCTTTTCCGGCATTCAGAGGTCCTTTTATAGCGAGGAGTTCTTGGGTAAGGCTAACTCCAGGTGGTGTTTCCAAAGTTCTGTTCAAAAGTGTGCAGTAGTCAGCTAACCTCGTAACCGTAACTGGTCGCGAGTGCGCCAGTTTAGATTTCGGTGCCTCACTTGGAACGGCGATGCCCTCGTCAGTGAGCGTGACTTCAACAACTGTGTCATTCGCCAATCTCCTAAACATGCGTAACAATTTACTTCGCGCCATAGCTTGTTCGGTGAATTTCAACATATATTAACAACAGGTCTTATTTGCGTCCGTTTTCTCCCGGAATCAAGGAAACTCTAAACCCAAGGTGCTCCACTTCAGACTTCCTACAATAAGTTTTTATTACCTCGGGTGGCTGCAGCCTTTCGTTTTTATCAGAAGATAGCGAAAAATGACGTAGCAGAGTGCACGAGATTTAAAGGAAGGAGTACACCTTCAGAGAACAGGAAAAGCTACCGAAAATGCTCTGGTATTGTACGCGAGCGCGATGCATACTGCCGATAAGGACAGAGAGCGTCATTGCAAAAAACAACGTGTAAGAAGTCAGTTAACAACTTGAAAGCGTGCTTCATCGTTTAACTACAAGGAGTAGGAACAACGACAGTAGAATGAACGAAAGTAAGTTGATAAATATCGCCAAATTATTCTTGAATGCTGCTGTTCTTCTTCTTCTTCACGGTGTTCTCAAAAACCTAGGCAAGAATTGCTGTGCATGCGCGTGGACAGTTCTCAATTATTCCTCTGCCCTTGGTATGGTTTTGTACCATCTCCTCCTTATGAAAACATCTAAATGTAGCTCTTCTGGATGGACTTTCCTGGCTTACGAACGATCTTTCGTTTAGCACTCAATTGGTTCAGCCTGACAATAGGAAATATCTTTCTTACAATAGCTGTGGGCTGCTTCAGGGTTATAATTATCCTCTCACTTATTTTTGCTTCATTCCGATGACCTTGGATTGTCCAATGACTCTCCGCTTGGTAAATATAATGGAGGTATGGTTTTGGCCATCTTATTAAGCATGAGACTTATCTCCGTCTTCTGAAGGGTGGTTTGGATCATGCCTCCTTATGGTCGCTCGGAAATGACTTTTGCCTTTATAATCAGAAAGCAGTCTAGTGTGCGTTCCAACTGCGACCATCTCCCATTCCTGAATGCTTTGACGATTTTCCCAATAAAATATCACCTTTCCGGTACATGAGTGCTACTCTCTCATCATATTTCCCATTCTCCTTTCCTGCTTAAATCTTCTCACTCTTTCCTGTTCTCACATTATTTTTCCTGTTTGGCTTAAAAAGGATATACTCAAGTTAAGACACGTCCCTCAGATGTCCTCTTTTGCTGCCGGCGTCTCTTGAGTCATTTTAGTCGACACTTTTTTAAAAAGACATTTCACGACGTTAAAGTAGTTTGCTGATTTGGAGTCTGGATGATGTTGTCCATCCCTTTACTCTGGATTAATTGATGCGGAGTCTTTCTGTACCATGCGTCGTGGCCTCCGGCACCTTTCTTGCCGTACATCGGCACAAAGCGGTTCTAGCACGGTAACTTACGTGTTAAAAGACTGAAATTCGGAAACTGAAACTCTGAATGTCACCAAAATAGTTATACAGTTTGATTTTAGCCTATTTAACTCCTTCGGGGATTTACCTACTTGTCTGTTGGCTGCGGTGAAGCGAGTATGATTTTGGAATGATAGTGTCATATATCGCTCCTTGTTATGTAGGCATTATAGTTCACGATTTTCGAATTCTAGACTAATTTATCGTTCATGTTAATTATTCCAGCCTTCTGTTTTGAGACACCTATAATGTCTCCCGGTAATCTGCTTTTGCTCACGTATAGTTGTCTTTTTTGGTACTTTGGTCCAGCCAAAGATGCGCACTGAAGTCTTGATGTCGACGAAATTGACAGTTACCCGAGATAACACAGGCCACGCTCATAACAATTAAATCTGGAGATATGGTTACCATTTTGTTACATGGGGACAGGATCTCCTGAACTGGCGCATTTATGGATGATTGCTGTTGCAGTCTTATGGACTACTGATGTACCAACCTTTCTTAAACTTTTCACTTTTGCCTGCTCAAAGCATGCACGAAAGTGATAAACGAGGCGTCAAAACTGTTACGCGCGAAGCACGGTTCGCAGTTACTTCTTGCACGGTACAGTACGGACTTTTGACTAGCCATTATTCCATCCACCTGTGTGAATGTTCCTCGCACAAACAATCACAAACATAATGAGTACTTTTCGCTGATTTCCGGTGCGGATATAATCCATAAACGCTTAACTTTTTATGGTTTCTTTATAGGATATTGTTTCCGCTACAGATTATGTATCTAACTGGTTAGACTATTTAGGGTTTAGTACCATCTACAACTTCTTCTATTCTCCAGAAAAAATGTATGCTTTCAATTGAGCCTCAAGTCTTTAACCCACATAACATGCATTTTTTCTAAAGATATCCCTAATGACTGCTCATAGTCCCACAAGTTTAATACCCTTTGTACAGAGTATCTCGCGGAGTACGCGACTCACACCGCATACATCTGGAACAGATTACGTTTCCCTCCTCCGGTGGTTTGATCGACCCGGGTAGCCGAAAGAAAGTGTACGGATGTAAAATTAGCAATTGCCTTTTGACGATGCATGTTTTCCTTCTTTTCCAACTTCGGGTATTAAGGTCTCACTTATTCTGGCTAGCCAATCTTTCGAAATTTCATCCGAAATTCTGAAATGACTTTCCATTGAAAAAGGTTTACTTAAGTAGAATTGTAGTGCTGACTGTCATGCAGCATAAATACGATTTTCCCATTACCGAGGTTATGCAACTTGCAGATTGCAAACCCTTAACGGAAAATGGATGGCAACTCGGGCAAGAAATCGTTCGGGAGATTAAAAAACGGCAACGGTATAGAGAAGGATTCCAACTAACTGTCAGTAGACTGTCGATCATGCCATATGGAATCTTCTCTTGGCATACATTTGCAGTCTGTTGCGGCAATTACACTGCCAACAACGATTACTTCCCACGACCTCACACCTTAACTAAAAATCCATTATTTTGTAAAAATGTACTTTTTGTTCAGTGTTTAATTACAACTATTAGTTCCGTTGTCGTACATTAGCGTAGGATAAGACTTTCAGCATTATTTCGAGCGATTTCTATGTTGTTTTCATTTTGTCAGCTTACTGTCCAACGTGCTGTCCCACCCACAAAACTCCCTTTATCGTAACTCACGTATGGCGCGATCCACAGTCAACTGACAGTTAAGTGGAGTTCTTCTCTATACCGTTGCCAAAGAAATTTTTAACACCTAAATATACCCCTATTTTAGGCATCACAGTCGAAGAAGTGATTATCTATCAGGTGAATATGTTAAAGGATTTTTACGCATGCCTTGTATGGAAAATATTTTGGTATGGGGACGCATCGCAAATCGATATAAACGCGCCTAATACACAAGTATTAATGTTTTGCTGAGTTTTTTTGCAGGCCGTCGAAAAAAGGTTAATTAAAAAGCAGAAATTCTGGTTCCACGATTCCAAACCCTCTTCATGCATATGACAGCGAAAATTACATATGCTTCTAAATTTTTGAAGGGGCTTTTATTGTGTAAAGCTTACTCTTGAAGTTGCTCAGTGCCATATCTTATGACTGTATAGAGACGATTATAAGAGATAATAATTTTTGTACAGACATGCTTATTTTGGTCTAATTTAATAAAATTAGTTTTACTGCACAGATGTACTTGTATTCCGGCCATAAAAACGCGACTCTGGAGCATTTTGCTCGTAAGTTGTAATTGTGCCCTTTGAAAAAAACCCATAGGCATACGATGGTTTTCAACAACTTAAGAATGACTAAGGAAACTAGAGACATTTGAGGTCTTTTTGTCTTAGGAATAATTTCGCATGATCGGGCTGCAGCGGAAATTTCGAACTACCCTTCCACTCTATCCATTCTGACTCCTCAAGTGCTCTGAGACAAATCTCCGTTTCCACATTCTGAATTCTCGAATTATACTCTGGGTTTTTCAACAGAATTATTCCCGCGAGTGAATTATGCCATTGAAAGGAGAAAGCCGTCCTTTTAATTAAAATTCCCAGTTCTATTTATGGAAATACACGGCCATTCTGACTTTTATTTTTAATTCTCCCGTTTGTGAGTATATTTACTTTTCATTTCCACTTCTCACTTACGTTCGTTTCTCACCCGACAATTCGAACTATGGTGAACGAGTTTCCCTGAGCACCGGGTATGATTCAGAAATGTGCATGATTCAGGAGTGTGTGTGGTCTCGTAATTATTTTTAGAAACTGTGGCCACGGGCAAGGAGGAGAGGCCGCACCTCTGCGCAGATAGACCTCTAACTGGTTCAAGGTCACGTGTCCCTTTGACTGCTCGTATGCCCATTCCTACCTGGTATACGGACTGACTCAACCGTCGCGGCATTGTTAGCTTCCATTCTAGCTGGGTCTCTTGTGGCGGCAGTTGGCCCTTTCTATGACTGGCTTTTCGATGATTCATCTCCCAATACTATGCCAGATATGACAGATCAGGCTTGGTAGATACACTTAACTAGGAGGGACACGGGTGATTAAAAAACATATTATGCGATTAATTTTCTAGGGCCCATTCGCGAGGAATAACAGAGTCAATTTGTAATGTCATCCTGCGTAGATGTGCCTTAGCAATTTTATCTGTCTGAGGTAAAACTCAGATTTATAAGTGGAACTCAATCAAACACTGTCTAATCACCAAAAATACAAAATATGGACGACATTTCAGCCCTATCTAGCATACTTGCAGGATGAGCTTCTTACCTGTTTGAAAGCAAAGTACAAATCTTGGAGAAATAGCAGTGACAGTTTCCCCAGGCAAATGCATTAAAAACTGACATGGTCGTAAAAACTGAAAAAAGTCAAGGAGGTGATGGGACGAATGGTTCGGGCAGTGAATTTTGTTCATTAACCAAACGAGGTGCCTAGAAAACCTTGGTGTCAAATACCTTCTTTTCTTAACATAAACCAAGACGGCTGACGTAAAGAGTAACATTTACTTACACTTCGGTAATTGACCATGCTAATAAACCCCATAGATCACGCCTGATGGCTTGCGTGCACAGGCTTGGCCTTCTGAAATGGTCGTGACATACTTAAAATCGATTTCTATTTGCGCAAACACGGTTAAGTGGTATGGTTATTGTCATGCGCTTTCGATAAAAAAGGAGGTATTTAGACCTAAAATATTTATTTCCAAGCATACGCAACTATAGGCTCTAGAGCCAGTGGTTATCTCCGCAGAGAATCAGTTGTTTTATCATATCAGTATGGTTTAATGTACGTGGATATTTTTGAATCAGTCGAGGAATGGCCCGCTACAGTTTGGTCAGTCCTACATTTTAATGGAAACATGAGTTATTTTGAGGATCATTTTCAGTTCATATACGACTATGTGGCACAACGGCACAAAGGACGTCGTCTATGGGGTAGTTTGAAATATAGCCATACTACAGCGCATTTACTTTAATATGAGGTTCGTATCCCACCGAGGCGACGAGTTTTTCACAGATGGATTGAAATGAGTAATAGGATATGGCCGGTAAATAAGCCAAGATGACACAGATCTACTCGAAGTTAGTATGATGGATTCAATCCTTCAGGTTTCTGGTAACGAAACAATTAAGTGATGAAGTCAGATTTAAGTTTATTTGAAAAATAAGATATTTGCAAAGTTTATTCTAGGTCGAATGTTTCAATTTTATCTTTGCGTTTTGCCACACAGTTAGTTCACTGAACCATTGATTTAATGAAATAGTCCTAGATTATCATTACTGGCTGTTTCAGGGTGCCATATGATCATACATTATTAAGCCGGGAGCATTTCTGACTTGTTAACTTGGTAGTTGTAGTAGTAGTAGCAGCAGCAGTAGTCGAAAATTCTCCAAAATTCTCGCCACATCCCTAAAATTTTGCCACGTCTCCTCCTTACCGAATGCGTCCCACAAGCCATTTCACTCTGTTCAGTATTGTGCAAACTTTAGTTTACTTAATTGAACAGGGCAATAAACCCTTCTCGCGGTCGTCAGTGTGTGGTGTCAGCATTGGTTAGTGTCTAAGAATTTGAACTGACCCAGCTTTCGGGATGCCAGCTTAATCTGTCATAAACAGTCACTGAATGTGACCACACTACCTGCAATGACCTTACGGTCCCCGGTCTGGATGCTGAGGTATTTTTTGACGGAAATTTTTACCGCGCCGAAATTGTCCTCATGTTGACTCCCAGTGTCATCTAAAGGCAACCGCTGTATGTCGTTAAAAGCTCCTTCAAAATAAGTCCTTAATGCGTGTATTTTGAGGAAAGAAACCTTCAAAATCAATTTTTTTCGGGTACCCTATAATTAGATTTGTTTTCTTTAAAGACAGAGAACACGCTCTTGTAGGGCCTCAAAAGTGTTAGGATAATCAGATAGGAATGCAAAGCGTCCCTCCGATATTAGCTTACACGTTTTTCGGCTGCTCGCAGTTCGCTGGGCTTTGTTCGTCGACGAATGTTGATATTCAGCTTTTGGGCAATTTGAAGCTTACGCGAGGTAAAGGTCCCCAAACAGCCTATATGTAATCTCTCTTAAAGTCTGATGGCGTGGGGAAGATCAATCAGTCGAAGACATAATTTGGTTTATGAAGCATCAAAAATTGGCTAAGAAATTATTTATTTGATCAAAACCACCAAATGAAGAAAGTTCATCACAGTTTATTTGTTAAAGCCTAACATAATTGGCAACAAAGAAGGAATGTATAGTATCGTTTATAAATTACAAACACAATGTATTGGTGCATTGTCGATTGTCCTCTTGCGTTTAAAATCACCCTGTAAGTCGGACGGAAATAGAAACTGCCTAGTTGTCCATGGCGAACTTGTCTATACATTTATTAGGACGAAATCTAATTTTTATCGCATTACGAAAGTGGTTTGTTGCCCCGCCCAATTTCTTTTGATTCATATAAACAGATCACCGACTGCACTGAGGCCTGAGATCTTACCAGAAATAAAAATGCTTCTCAGTCCGCGGGCAGGCGGGCTGTCTGTGAATTAAAATTTAGATCATAGTCGTGAGTTAAATCAGAGTCCTACTTCTTTTGACTGGTGGGCAGGAGTATTCTCCTGCAAACTTACGGCATCCATTCAACGTTTACAAATGCAGCGGTAACCTAAGGTATCATTAACGAGATCAATGAAAACCTTGTTGTTTATTGTCTAGGTCGTAGATACCAGATTGGTCGCTGCCAGAATCTGGTGGCTATCCAAGCCATTAGGCCTTCATAGTCCGTGCTTATACTAATGTTCTATTCTAACCCAACGCGCTCAAACAAGAGATTTTGGCCCATGGTAATAAGTAACGTAGGAAATTACTTAAATATCCGGAAATGCCCGATTTCACCAAATTTTGCTATGTTTTCGTTCCTTAAGGCAGATCTTACGTGAAGTATTCTCCCTTAAGAGGCTTTCTCCGCTCCCGATTAATTAAACAAATAAAAGCAGCATCCCCAAATGCGCACCGTATTAAATGCTCAAATTTAAACTGACATTTCACCTACTAGGTCAGTTACTGTATAACACTAATTTATGTGATTTTATTTAAGAGATGTTTTAGACGTCTCTATAACTTTGGGAGCTATAGTATGCAATGAGAAAGTGTGCAGTCCAGAGGCATAACTATGCACTAATTCATTCATTCATTTGTGAAATACTTATGATTTTCAGAATGGAATGCTACATATTCGGTTGACTTTCTGTTCGAACAATGCAGAGACAAATGGCGTAGCATCATGTTTACAGGGATTTTGGGTATTTATTTCTCATGAATTGGTCGCGAACCCAAATCAAGGAATTGCATATTCGTCAAAAGCTTCAATATGAAGCTGTGACATAAGGATCACGGACAGTCCCAAATCCGTTGAACGATAAGATGCAGCATGCCTTATCCTATGCCTAACCTGTTCTTCTGAATACACAGACAAGACCTGGCAAAATCTAGGTCCACGCATCCAGTAAATAAAACACGATCTGCTTTGGCAGACTACTTATAGAATTTTACTGCCACCGACTTCGAATTGGGTCACAATTTCGATTTGAAAGCTACGGTGACAAATACTAAAAACTGGAATTGATAAAAGCCGTGGGATGATTGAAGTTTCGCTTTCAGATGAAAATCCAGTGGACTAGCACAATGACCTACCGTCTACTTCGACTGTTCGATCGTCGCAGCGTGCAAGCAACGCTGACGGGTCTGAATTAATTTAGAGTGAGACACACGTGTGACATGAAAGTTCGACTGTCGATTTCGACGATGTACACTGCGTATTCAACGGCAAGGTGAGAGCAGGGACGGTGACTTGAAAATGAACTAGTTTGTAGTGACATCGAATTGGCGCAGCATCTACCATGCTCTCTTCTCCCCCGCCACCTAGGCCCGATGTCAAGATATGGTCAAGAAGACCGGATACGGAAGAGGCCGCAGGTCGATAGCATTGAGGAAACACCCACCTAGGCGTTTTACCACACCCCCTGGCCCACAACAAACACTTAATCAGGATTTCGAAGAATAACATAAAAGCGGACGACCAGTACCCCAAGTGGCGCGGCGTGAGCTTGTAACTAGGCTTGCCACCGCATCGAAAACTTTGATATTTTTATGGGTGCGCATTCCTGATGACACTCTCCGGAACCCGATGTAACCTCTTGCTGGTTCAGCACGTCTACCGCGTGGCCCGTTTTAGAGGGAGGATAGACATATACCGACAGTCCGACCGTCTTTGCCGGCAATGTCCAACGTGTGCTCCAGTGAGCGGTGAAGCAGTCACGGTGACTTGCTTGTGAACTAATTTATAGTGATAGTAAACTTGCGCAGCATCTCCCGCACTCTTTCTTCCCTCTTTCCTACCTGGACCTGGTGTCAAAACAGAGTCAAGAAGACCGGAGGCGGGGGCGGGGGCAGATAGATGGCGCGGCCGAGCCCGCACCTTGGTGTTTTACTCCACACCCCCTGGTCCACTTTGCAAATGACCAGGTCTTTGACCAACAACAACAACACCCCAACAGGGGTCACAAGGACGAGGATGACTGGGCAGCTATGCTCGCAACCTGTTCACCCAGCTGGAGCGCAAGCGCATCTACCGGCAGGGAACCAGGTGTCAGGAAATCGCCAGCGCATACCAGGCTGCAAGGGCCATGGTTTGCTGATACTGGCATAGCCCACGCTTTCAGACCTTTTGACCAAAAGACAAACATATATTGCATCCGCTATACGCGCTAGTCAGCTTCCTTCGGCATGTTCGATGGCAAGAAAGAGTCAAGGCGACGGAGGTGAGCGCAGGCGCACTGCCTGCCAAACGAATCAGCCCGTCTGTGTGTGCAAAACACAAACCTATCCCCACTCAAGATATAGCAGGATTTAATGAGAGCGATTCGGACCCCGCACAGCAGGAAAGGCCATATAGACCACATACAGTCGTACAAATATGCGGCCGACTGTCAGTCCTGGGAGATACCGGCTTATCAGTCGGCTGTCTCCTTTCAAAGCCACGGCTGATAGTGTATCGTACGACATTCTATGTTGTCAGGTTTATTGTAGAGAGAAACACGCTGATACATCGTGAGGAGGGAAATCCCAGTGTCTTCCCCCTTCCATGTACCAATCGACTATTTGAGCCTATGAATGATCTGGTGATGGGATTGGACGTAATGTCTGCCAAGCTTGGACGGACAGTCTACACATGCGATACACGACCAGTTGACCATTACTTGCAGCTGGCTATATCAGCTAGCGTGCCCTCCACTTAGTGACATGTACATGTTCTGCTAAGGTTTGGTTGATAATACCGTCGCGGAAAAAGTAAATTTCACGATTGTTGCAGAATTGATGTATGCTGTTTTGTGGGGAGATGTCGCGTATAGGCGCGCTGCTACATGGCTTCGTGTATGGCTTAGGATGTGGATGTGTGCAGTTGGAGCGAGGTGTTTTGATGGATCTAGACTGGAACAGCGCGAGCAAACTGGACTGGAGTATACTACTGATCTGACCCTGATACATCTGTCTCAACGGGATGACTTTGCAAGTGGCAGACCAGACCAAAACGGAATAAGAGGGTTTGGCCGCAACAGGGGCGAAATAAAACAGAGTTCATCTTGTAAGTGGAAGGTACGGTGGTGGTAATGGTGGGCAGGATAGCAAGAGTGCTCTCATTGGTGATGCTAGCGAGTGCTGGCCTCAGAGACTTTCGTGGACGCTCGCACGCTGTGGATGTTGATTAGTTGGACATCGACTCGGTGGCTAATATTGAATTCAGGTCAGTTTTCATGACGGACGCCCATTATCACTGCGGAAAACATGAGGAGAAAGGGTGTGGTATCGAGTACGCAATTCTGCTTCAGCCTTACTTTCCACTGCGAATGCCTCAGAAGCTAGTCCGTTGTCCGTGACACAGGTCACAATTCCATCTGTTAGTCATTGCATTATCTGTGTATATTGTCCCGGCCATCCGAATCGCAGCATGTTATCCCATGCTCTGTCGCGTTTGGCTGTATAAACAACCTATGTGAGGCCTGCATAGGCGGTGCAGGATCTCATTAGTATTTTGGATGTTCCTTTTGAAGCTGACGAACGACAATGAGAATATTCGTAAATTTATGGTGAGTCCAGAAGAAGTCCCTATTCCAGACGCCTCTTAAGATGATTGTGTAGACCACGGACGAAGATATTTCCTGGGACAGTGAAAGGGAAGATACCTCTGTGGTTATGACCTAATTGCCACTTGAGTTTTCGTTTGCAGATGTGCGTGATGGTGGCGTAGGCGACCTCCAGGGATATGTGTCCTTGACGCCACACCTCATGGAATGACGAGATTAGTTTTCTAGCAGTTGTGAACCGCAGTATTTGTGGACTTCGACTGAAACTGTGTCTACTTTCGGCACCCCTCCGTGTGACTGCTGTTGCACCGTTCTGATTTCCTCTGAAGGGAAGGCGAAAGACTGAGGTCATCCTTGGTATCCACTTAACGAAGTCGTTTGTTGGCTTCTTCATATATTGTCAACAGGCTGTTAAGGACGTCCTGGAGCTGACCTACCTAACGATCCATGAATTTCGACATCCCCTCCAGGAGTATTGATCCGTGCTGGCTTAGCAGTGGTAGAGTCTCCTCGACTTGTGTACCGCAGACTGTTCTGTCGGCCGCGAAGAAATTCTCTACCTCACCACGGTCGATGTATCCCTAAATCTGCTTTTGAGTCTGTTTTTTGCATTTCCCTCACCTTATTGGTGGTGTAGGTCGGGTTTAACCTCTGTTTCACGGAGAAGGTGGTGTAGATTTCCTTGTCACTTTATCGGTCATATGTGGCTGTGTAGCCCCACTTGACGGACGCAATACTGTTACGGTTGGGGTTAGGGTTAGAGGTTAGAGTTAACGGCTATGCGCTAGGACAACTGTTTTTCAACCATCCAAAGTACGACCGCGCATTCCCACTAGATTTTCTTTCGCATGCAATTACCTGACGTCGTCGCCTATGTATTCCCGGATCCCGCCTGTAAAAACCCCTATTACCACCAGCTTCGTATTACGGATGGCTGGGGTTTATTTACCACATCTGATCTTTTTTCAAACCAACCTTGGTGCTGACGGCTTACGCGGGCGGTGACCTTTATTATGGTTACCTTACTGGGTCTCAAAATTAATGTACGCCTTCAGGATTTTGTACTTATTCAAAGTTGGCGTTCAGATAAATGTTAAAATTCAAACGGCTTCCAGTTGTATCGAGAGGTACGGTATTAACTTGCTTTAATTCGACTTATCTTGCGGTCGCTTGCACTTGGAGCTTCAACTTGGAGAACACAAGGTGGTTGTTCGTCCATCGGTAAGTGCCGCGCATCACCTTGGTCACACCTCTGAAGGAGAGCATAGTCCAGTCGATGCCAGCGGCACAAACGAGGAGGTGTTGAGTTATTATCAGATGAAGGTTAGCAAACCGGAAATGTCCGTTTCCCTCCCGATCATCTTCGTCTATATCCTATCTCATCGGTTGGTGTAAAATAAAAACAGCATGATCTGCTATTATGGAACAATGTGCACGTTTGTTTTTCGTGCACGTAAAAAGACCGGTCACAGAAATACGCGTATCTTGAGCACGTGACAGTGTCCAAAGGCAAAAAATGCACTGGCGAAAGTTGTCTCATTTTGATGTTCTGTTCAATGCTCTAAAATAAAAAAAACTGTAGGCGTTGGCTCATTTCATATCCAACGTTAGATCAAGAGTGGTCGATTTGCATTAAGACTTCTCCAACCAATGCCACTGAAAGTCTCCCGATTATACTTAACCACGGTCTAATCCATGGTAGGATAATTTTGCCACACCCAACCATTGCCATCCAAACAGTATGTTAGCGCCGAGCCGCAATGAGGACTCGCCGACAAGTGCGCGACCAAGAAACAGACCCTTCATGTTGTTTTAATCGCCCACGACATTTGGAGCCATCAACGAATAATGACAACTGAGATGTACTTTCCGGAGGTGCCGGTAGGCCAAACAGGGTCAGTCACGCCGTACGGTCCAAAATTGCATAATTAGATACTCCATCGGCATGTAAACCGCTTTTCGTGCGCCATTTGTTGCGCCTGACAAACGCACATGCCAGTCTTTTTCCTCATCTTCTGAGAGGCAAGCAAAGGCAATTTTGTAGTTCCGTTGACCAGCGCTGCTGCATATTCTGAGCGATAAGCTTGACGATTGAGCTGGTACAGGTGCCATGGATGATAATAATCAATGATGGCGAATTCATTCCGAAGACTGGCGGTCTCATAGTCATAGGACTACCGCTGACAGCCTGCTGAATGCATGATAGTCGTCTCACGACGTCGATTCTGATAGTGAATGCAATTCCTGTTTCTCGTCGATCTGCCCTCAGACTTCCGTCCCAGATGAAAGTTTAGTCGGCACGTGCTTCCCGTCGGCGCTGTTCTGAGAGACGGGTTTTGGTGAGAGCCGCGGTGTCCACTATGTAGCGGTTCGGTCCGCGGAGCTGTTCTTCTTTCCGGACGTTTCTTTCTTGAAAGCACTAAAAGGAAACGAAAACTCCAAACTACTAAAGTGAGCAGCGCCAATCTGGCAATCTGTGGAACGGCGTGAGGAGGTGGGTGGGGTTGTTTGTTATAGATTGTGACCGCATAGTTTTGTGCTCATAAGCCATTGTCAGCTTGCCGGGGACGTCTTTTAGCAGAAATTTTAAGACACCTTTCCTAGCCCCTCACGCCGTTTCAGGGGTAACTAGTACTACCTCTAGACAGGGCTGCTTAGACATCGCAGGTTGCTGCCGAATTCCACTATGGGTCACAACTTTTGTTTAGTGGGAAGATAACCCCAGTTGGCCTGGA
>CACRXP010000001.1:686220-726950 GCA_902702965.1 Spirometra erinaceieuropaei
GGTATAGGATCTCACTAGTATTTTGGATGTTTCTTTTGAAGCTGACGAACGACAATGAGGATATTCGTAAATTTATGGTGAGTCCAGAAGAAGCCCCTATTCCAGACGCCTCTTAAGATGATTGTGCAGACCACGGACGAAGATATTTCCTAGGACAGTGAAAGGGAAGATGCCTCTGAGGTTATGACCTAACTGCTGCTTGAATTGTCGTTAGCAGGTGTGCGTGATGGTGACGTAGTCGACTACTAGGGATATGTGTCCTTGACGCCACACCTCATGCAATGACGAGATTAGTTTTCCAGGAGTTGTGAACCACAGTATTTGTGGACTTCGATTGAAATTGCAGCTCTTCTCGGCACCTCTCAGCGGGACAGTTATTGCACTGTTCTGATTGTCTCAAGGAGGGAAGGCGAAAGATCAAGGTCATCCTTGGTATCCACTTTAGGAAGTCGTTTGATGGCTTCTTCATATACTGTCGACAGGCGGTTAAGGACGTCCTGGAGCTCACCTACCTAACGATCCACGATCTTTGACATCCCCGTCAGAAGGGTTGTTCCCTGCTGGCTTAGCAATGGTACAGTCTCCTTGACTTCTGTACCGTAGACTGCTCTGTCGGCCGCGAAGACATTCTCTACTGTACCACAGTCGATGTATCCCTAGATCTGTTTTTTGAGCCTGTTTTTTGCATTTCCCTCACCCTCTGCTGTACTAGCGGCCTTATTGGTGGTGTAGGTCGGGTTCAACCTCTGTTCCACGGAGAAGGCGGTGTAGATTTCTTTGTCATTTTATCGGAAAGATGTGGTTGTGTAGCCCCACTTGATGGACGCAATACTGTTAGGGTTGGGGTTAGGGTTAGAGGTTAGAGTTAACGGCTATGCGCTAGGACAACTATTTTTCAACCATCCAAAGTACAACCGCGCATTCCCACTAGATTTTCTTTCGCATGCGATTACCTGACGTCGTCGCCTATGTATTCCCGGATCCCGCTTGTAAAAACCCCTTTTACCACCGGCTTCGTATTACGGATGGCTGGAGCTGATTACCTCATTTGGGGCTACATAACCACATCTGATATTTTTTCAAACTAACCCTGGCGCTGACGGCTTGCGCAGGCGGTGGCCTTCATTATTGTTACCCTATTGGGTCTCAAAATTAATGTACGCCTTTAGAATTTTGCATTTATTCAAAGTTTGGGTTCAGACAAATGTTAAAATTCAAACGGCTTCCAATTGTATTGAGCGGTACGGTATTAACTTGCTTGAATTCGACTTATCTTGCGGTCGCTTGCATTTGGAGCTTCAACTTGGAGAACACAAGGTGATTGTTTGTCCATCGGTAAATGCCGCGCATCACCTTGGTCACACCTCTGAAGGAGAGCATAGTCCAGTCGATGCCAGCGGCACAAGCGAGGAGGTGTTGCGTTATTATCAGATGAAGGTTAGCCAACCGGAAATGGCGATTTCCCTCCCGATCATCTTCGTCTATATCCTATCTCAGCGGTTGATGTAAAATAAAAACAGCATGATCTGCTATTATGGAACAATGCGCACGTTCGTTTTTCGTGCACGTAAAAAAGACCGGTCACAGAAATACGCATGACTTGAGCACGTGACAGTGTCCAAAGGCAAAAAATGCACTGGCGAAAAGTTGTGTCATCTTGATGTTCTGTTAAATGCTCTAAAATAAAAAAGTGTAGGCGTTGACTCACTTCATATCGAACGTTAGATCAAATGTGGTCAATTTGCATTAAGACTTCTCCAACCAATGCCACTGAAAGTCTCCCGATTATAATTAACCACGGTCTAACCCATAGTAGGATAAATTTGCAACACCCAGCCATCGCCATCCAAATTGTATGCTAGCGTCGAGCCCCAATGAGGACTCGCCGAAAAGTGCGCGACCGAGAAACAGACCCTTCATGTTGTTTTAATCGCCCACGACATTTGGAGCCATCAACGAATGATGACAACTGAGATGTACTTTCCGGAGGTGCCGGTAGGCCAAACAGGGTCAGTCACGCCGTGCGATTAAAAATTGCATAATTAAATACTCCGTCGGCATGTAAACCGCTTTTCGTGAGCCATTCGCTGCGCCTGAGAAACGCACATGCTAGTCTTTTTCCACGTCTTTTAAGAGGCAAGGAAAGGCAATTTTGTAGTTCCGTTGATCAGCGCTGCAGAATATTCTGAGCGATAAGCTTGACGATTGAGAGGGTACAGGTGCTATCAATGATAATAATCAATGATGGCGAATTCATTCCGAAGACTGGCGGTCTCATAGTCATAGGACTACCGCTGACAGCCTGATGAATGCATGATAGTCGTCTCACGACGTCGATTCTGATAGTGAATGCAATTCCTGTTTCTCGTCGATCTGCCCTCAGACTTCCGTCCCAGATGAAAGTTTAGTCGGCACGTGCTTCCCGTCGGAGCTGTTCTGAGAGACGGGTTTTGTTGAGAGCCGCAAAGTCCACTACGTAGGGGTTCGGTCCGCGGAGCTGTTCTTCTTTGCGGACGGTTTCTTCTTGAAAGGACTAAAAGGAAACAAACACTCCTAACTACTAAAGTGAGCAGTGCTAATCTGGAAGTCTGTGGGAAGGCGCAAGGATGTGGGTGGGGCTGTTTGTTGTAGTTTTTAACCGCATATTTTTGTGCTCACAAGCCATTGTCAGCTTGCCGGTGACGTCTTTTAGCAGAAATTTTAAGACACCTTTTCTAGCCCCCCACGCCGTCTCAGGGGTAACTAGTACTAACTCTAGACAGGGCTGCTTAGACATCGTAGGTTGCTGCCGAATTCCACTATGGGTCACAACTTTTGTCTAGTGGGAAGATGACCCCAGTTGGTCTGGATCGCCTATAGAACTTCATGTTGTCCTCTCTAGGGACTTTTGTTTGGGATGGGGAAGTAAGTTTAGTTCAAAAACACACCGGAGACTCCCATCTGATTCAGCTCGCTGGTCAAGGACCGTTCCCGGAGTAGGGATACCATGCTGAACATGGCTTCGGAGTGCCACAGATTGGAGCTGGGTGCAAGGGTGGGCGAAGCAGAAGTACCCACCAGGAGCACCCATGCCTTCGGCGAGGACTGCCAATGGAATGGTTACGAAAGTTTATTAACTCCGAGGTCGTGCTTGCACCACCAGGCCCAATTGGCCTCATGTTTGTTATATCCTCGGGCAAGATCATATTTTATAGTCGTACCTGTTAGGGGGTTAGGGGTCAGGCTTTGGGGATTAGGATCAGGGGTTGGGGTCAGTGGTCAAGGCTAGGAGTTAGGGATTACGGTTAAGGTTGGGGGTTGGGGTTATGGTTCAGCGTTAGGGGTTAGGGGATAGGGTTCGTGTTAGGGGTTGGGGTACGGGGTTAGGAGTTAGGCTGGGGCATGTCTACTGCAGGTACGGCTACGAAACAAGATCCGACCTATCCTCGTGCATGATAGTTGCTAGAAGTGTATATGTGGTAAGGTGTTCTCGGCAGTGTAAGACTGAGCAATTTTCATTCAAACGTACCCGGGAATCTTGTGTGACCTTATAGCTTCAACGTTGGTCTCTACCTAAGGTACCCGGTACACCCTTCTCCGCATTGCCATCTCCACTGTGTAGCACTGACTGTTTATCATTCATTTTATTCTATTGTTACCTCATGCTTTCTGGGTGCTCTCTTCTCGAATAGCGGTCTCCAACACAAATTCGATGGACAATGACAATAAGTTATTTGTCCCCATACTCAGTCTGTCTCTTTTCCCTTGTCGTAAATCCTCTGGAAATGTAAAAGTCACTTTTACGCACGAAATGCTGACTTATAAATCCACATATTTTCTATCGTGATCAAGCTGGTTGGCTTCAGATGATAGGCAGTTGACGTACATTTTTTAAATGAATGGAGTGTTCTAAGGCGGGAATAGACGTTAGAATGAGGACTAACAATCTAGCTTAGCACACCGAATTTCGGAGGCTGTCGGATACGGACAAAACGTTAGATTTAAATGCATGCCTTGCTTCAGCTGACTAACGCAGTCCAGCTGATCAATTTCCAATATTTTTTCGCGAAACTCTCTATTTCAGACTACTCTCCTCATGTAGAAAAGCATGCGCTGATATACACATTTGTTTTATTTCCCTAATTAACATCAGAAGTTGCCTGAATATCAAATAAGGATGAGACCTTCTGTGATTTGTAAACTATTTCCCTACACGAAGTTACTTACAAACATGTCATGCACACCTGTTTCCGGAAGGAATAAGCAACGTAGTAGCGCTTTCTTTTGAAAAGCTGTAAATAGAGTGCAGGCAAATGACATAATCGGGAGGTCGTCCCCGCACCCCACTAATGCGTATTTCTATTCTCGCATGAAAATAAGAGGTTTGTATTATAAGTGCGGTTTTGATGCGTAAACGCCAAGCTCCCTAGGGCCTTGCATTTTGAATACCGACAAATTATCAAAGTTGGAGGAGCATAAAATTCCTCTAGAAGATTCTCCATAACGAAATAAAATAACCTCTGTCTAATTTATTTTTTAAAAGATGATATGTGACACAAATGAGTATATCTGGAAGTGGTTCTTAACTCAAAACTGTCCTCAAACAAGGTTTATAATGGACTACGCAGTTGAAGCGATTTTAAATTTAGATTCATCCGTGCAGCCTGGTAGTCATTCTTACTGTTTCAAAATTCTTAACTAATAATAAACTGGGAATCGCTGTGCCAACTAGAGCCCCGACGGCACTAGTGAATAAGACATCGTTGCGAACGATCACTTGTTTTGTTCAAAGCAAATTAAACCCTGTAATTTCAACTCATTCTTACTGCAATTATACTGAAACATTGAGGACTGTGGGAGTAACAGACATCTGTGAGAGGTACAAATATATGTCATTATTTCAATGAAATAATGAATGAAAACGCTCAAACAACTTGACATATGAGGTAGTGACGTTGAAAAACCACATGAAGCAGACTTTTCGGAAGTGACTTCAGTATCGAAGTAACTACCAAGCGGGCCTTTGAAAGTGAGCCGCATTTTTCTCCTCTCCGCTTACCTGGAATTTGTCTTCATGGTATACCCGTTGGTCTATTTTATTCCTCAGATACTGATTTTTATACTCTTTGACTTCTCGAACTGTAGATATGAGGTGGTATGTAGGCCATGCTAGCGTCGTTTCGAAGGAAATGAGATACAGTATACATGTTCACCGACAATTTTCAATTATGTTGGCAGTTGCAGTTTGCGGCTGATTTGTCACATTTGTAGTCATCCGGTGCTAATTATTCCGCATAATCGGGCTTATCTGCGGTAAATTTAAGAGCTTTTGCTGAAAAAATTTGAAGACACTTTGAAAATAAAGCGTATTTCTCTCTCCCATTCCATTCGCACGAGCAAATTTATGACATAGTTAATAAGTCTGCTGAAACCCAAAATAGTGATGGCAGGATACGGCAGTTGGGACAGGTTCTAAAACATTTCTGGAAACCATAAAAATTATGCTGTTAGGTATTTCGACTTAAGGACGAATCGACATCTTGAATTATTTTCACGCACACGGTAACTGCACTCTTCTCCGGATTTGACTTGCTCTCACCAAAATGTATTGCCTGAAACTTAAAGGTGCCCTGTTGCTTAGAAGGCACGCAACTATCTTTTCTTTCCTCTGATTCATGGTCTTATTCTCGACTCCCGTGCCAAATTGTTTATTTTTGCTTGCCTGACTGATAAACTACAGGGAGGACGAATTTTCTCCATCTTTTTCTAGTGGTTGTCATATAATCCTTGATTTATATCGCATGTTTGGTTCTCTGAGCGAGCGGATAGCTGAAACTTTCCCTAAGGTGGGTAATGGTGCTATTTTAATGGGATAGGAAATAATTATAAACATGTCATGTGTCATTTATATAAACTAGTTGAGGCCTGCTTGCTCTCTGGCTGAAAGTAGCCATGCCCTCCTTAACACAATGCCTTCATATTTGGGTGTTCTGGGCGTGCGTTCACCTGACGATTTAAGAGCCCACTGTACTGGACAGAACATGTGATAGGGTGATCAATGGGGCATATTCTAGTGATTTTATTTAGCTTTTACTACCTGAAATTGTTTCAGGTCATAAATCGATTCAATAGGTCTAGGCGAGTGTGAATTGAAATGCTCCATTGACTCAGCATACAGCCACTTACGGATGGTACTAAATCTGTTTATTAGAGCGTGTGAGCGGATAGCTGGCAGCCTGGTACAAATAAGTTCGCACTTTAATTTTTACCGAAATGACTAAGGATAAAACCTAGAGATAGTTTAACCTTAACTATCCTTCCCCTGTCAACACCAGAGCTGAGACGCGGGCCACTGTTTTTATGAGAAATATTTGACACCGCACTGGACACACTCAATCCTCAATCCCAGTTAACTTTTCAGTTCGTTTTATTCAGTATTCAACTAGGAAGTCATGTTTACAGACAAATATTGACCCCAAAGACAGCTAGTAAAAATACTAACCAATGAAGTTGTCGCATATACTTTTGTATTTTAATTCACGCTAATCCCAAGTGTATCCAAAGTAGAGGGCATAATCTGCCTGGCGGAAGCTTAAAGGGTCAGAAGTTGTGAAGGAGGCGAATGACGCACCTCATCGTCCAGAGGTGAGAGAAAATGGATCCTTTAGTTAACCTCACACGCCCCCCAACGGTAATCGGAACTTGCCAACTCCTGCACCCCTCAACTTGCTCGGGCCTTGTGTTGGCTTTGGGAATCTGATTATTATCTCAGGATGTTTTCTTGCGCAGGGTCATCACTACGTGTAGAAACCGAAAATTTCCAGGGGGATATTACATCATAAAGTTTCATTACACTGATGCCTTCAAAAATACAGTTTGGTCCACATATTTGGGAAAGGAATGCTCGAGCCTGATAAGCATTAATTTAATCATCAACCATTTAACGAAATCTAGAACTTCCAGAACGCAGGCAGTAAAATAACTTTCACTTCCGTCCCCACCTCATGAATGGCCCGCATCCGTTCAGTTCTCGCAAAAGGGCATATTCACAGGGAAGATGGCACACAGTACCGCCTTTAGTCTTCAGCCAAGCGTGTTATTCACATACTTCGTGTAGGTTTCTTGGTCGTAACTAACTACCGCTTGCACTGATTTCAAAATCAACGACTTTTCTTCTAACCGCATCCGCCTGCAGCTTTGTACTTTCACTAAGCACAAATGAGGCGTAAATATGCAAGCGCTGTTGGCGAACATACGTAAACAGTACTCCATGACCCGCCACCAGATAAATTGGATTAGATAGCCCAAGGGAAATAACCTTGCGCGTATGTATTAAAAGCAACAAAGAACTTTAGTTTGGACACCGGAATTAGTACGCCCAATAAAAAAGTTGTTTTACATTAAATTACTCAGGAAGTGCCTATACTTCTGCCCTAAATTTAACTTAAACCTTGAACCTAAAACTACATGGAAGTAATCGTAAGGCCATCTTTTATATCGGGAGGTGCACATTTCCGTGCTCAACAAAACTTCGCAACTATTATTTACAGAATTCTGTTTTTTAAGACTGTTAGTTGGCCTAAAGGTCAGTACTACCCAGATTATAAACTACAGTACGTGACAAATCTCAGGAAATATGATAACGGAAACTGATTGGAGAATTTTTGGACGCCTTTAACGTGGCGCATTTTGTTTGCTCACCCTCACCCTTCAATAAAATGTGCATGTCTTTTTCAGAAATTGTGTTTACGTAATTATATCAAGTGAAATACCAGCAACTTTTAGCGAAAATAGACATTGGAATATATTCGTGCAATTTCTTATGCTAATTCATGTCCCAGACTCCAGTTACGCATCTGAGCGACTTTTTTCACTGAAGAGATAGTAATCTACCCGCGAGCGTTTTAATAAACAGATTTAGCCGGACTAGAAATTTTATTTCATGTCCGATGTTGACGATGCTTATCAATCTCCTAAGAAAAAGGTCATTTTAAGAAAACCAGATGTTCTATCAATTCCCTTATGTCAAACTAGCAGATCTGTGCGATGTGGTGCCATAAAGTGCAATAATAACGCAGATAGAGATTCCTTCGTTAAAGTGGGCTGGAATATTTTTGCCTCTTAGAAACTTCTATCTGATGTCACATAGATGACCACCACAAAATGGTAATTTCCAGCTTTAAACAAATGACACACTACTTTTCTAGCATTTTGGCTTTTGTGCATACTTTTTTCAGAAATAGAACGAGCAGAACATTTTTAGTCTCATCAAAATATCAGTATTTGTATGGACGCTCTGTCGTGCATTCATAATCGAAGAACGGAGTCTAGAAGCGAGCAAAAACAGTGGAAATGCCTCAATGTATAGAGAAAGGCATGCTCTTGCGTTTACGGTAGAAAAATATTAGTACTGCTTAAGAATGCGAAAGAAACCGTCAAAAGTGTCAAATTTTTACTTGGCCTCGCCGTACAAAAATGCAAAGAACACAGAGGTCCGTCGACGGAGTGCAGTAATAAAGCACATCTTAAAGAGGTAACTTTTTAAGGAAAACTTTTTTATTGAACAAAGGCATATTCGTTGCTGGCTTTCGTTGTGGACAGACATTTTTCTCGAAAATAAACTTTTATGTTTGAATGAGTCTTCACATGTGATCCAAACGACCATGTTCGTGAAAAGGAGTGCCAGAACACTCACCAATTTGGTAAATGCCTTCAATAATAATCGTATTTTAAAGTTCGCAACAGACAGGTAATTCAGAATCTGCCTTTATGGAACATCGGATGAAATCACTAAACACCATGAAGTATTCAGCAACATTTTGAGGCCGATCTGAAACTCAGTGTGATCTTAAACGAACGAAAAGTGTAAATTAATTTAACGGAAGAAAATTTCTGTCTATAAATACAAAATGGTATGTTTACGATCACGCCTGTCAGTTCTGTTTAAATTTATTAGGCAGCGACCGGCCTCATGGCATGTTACCTTATGAAAACGTTTGATCCAACGACGTCCCCAACGGCGAAATCAAGCAACATCCAATTTCTCTTGTTGAATCCCTTCTCATTTAACTTTAAATCGTAAATGAAATTAAGAAATACTGGAAAACTGTTTTGGAATCTACACCTATAATGTAGGCATTTGACGAACCGTCATCTATGAAGTCGCACTACTTATTAAACGATATTTAGATGTAAACTTCACTGAAACGCTGTTATTAGGCGTAATTTTATGTCTACTTTCATATTAACTACGTGTTTGGTAAGAGAATACATTCTATACATTTAAAAACAAACTTCACTTAATTAGAGCCATTTCTGACGTTTTCGGGACATTGCGCTTTTAAAAATAAATCGACATTTCTAAACAACGCAACATTGCCTACAATATTTCTTTTATGTTGTTAATTCTTTTAAACTTATGCTTAATTAACATATACATTTGGCTCATGAAATGGTGTCGGTTTGCGAGTGATTGGCAATCATTCATAAATTTCGACACATTTCATGAGTTATGTCACGCACTGTACGTTTAAAGTTCTGAATAAATGAAACCGGTCAACGCTTTTGATTCGCAGACTTAAATTGTCCAAAAGTTGCGACGAAGTGACTGGCCAGAAGTTTTCGCATTGGTCTTCGTAGTTGAAGAATTTTGGCCCCATAAAGCAGTCTTTTCAAAAAAATACGCCGACGAGCAGTTTTTAACCGTGCAAATAAAAAGGTCGCACATGAAGTATCCATTAATAGTCTGCAAAGGGTCGTGCGAAGAGAATCCACCGTTCAAACAATGCTTTCAAAACTCAAAATGCACATTGGTGAAAAAAGATTCAAAGAACATTTTTTACAGTCTTGTTTGGTGAAATGTCGCGCAAGTAATCATGCCAGTTTAAAGTCCATGAATTAAAAAGAAGCAAATGATAGCCATCATACTATGGGGTATGAAACATGGGCGGTCGTGCGCGAGGACTCACGCCACGGTAAGGCAATCATCCCCGACTGTCCTTCCACTAATATGACCATTCGAAGACAATACACAACTGGAGAATGTGACGCGTGGATTGACAAAGTACTCAACACGATACTTTTAGAAGAGATCAGGAATGCTCATAATCCTAGGAAGTGAACGTAAGCCTTGCACTGGCCGTCCCCACCAGACGTATCAATGGACAGGGTAAATACTTTTATCGCTGTTCCCTAGATCCCTATGCTTTTGCATGGGCCCACAAAGCCGTACTGAGCACGGCGGCCAACCACACAGCGGTCTAAACCAAATGAGAGTACTTAGGGTGTGTGTTTTCACACTCGGTAATATCTGCACGAATCCCATTTCTCTATCCCCCCCTCCAAGCCCAAAGACTCCTACGGAGAGATTGGCATACAATCACGCAGAGAGACCTTGCAAATTCACACTGTAGATTAACCACGCGAATAACGGGACCAATGCCTACAAAGTTGCCTACTGCTGATGCCAAAGCCGTCTGTAACAAAGGTTGAGAGAGAAACAAGGTTGCTGACTGACGCATAAAGCTGAAGAAATCTGAGGATACACAGACCGCAGTCACTAAAACAGTCTACGGTTCGCAATTCAATGGGAATGCGCGTATATTCGGCTGGAGTGATACAACCCTACCGGGGCGCATTGAGTCGAGCACTTCAGTGACATCCCCAAACGCCCATTAAACTTAGAGAAAGCCACCTAAATGCTGAACCTGATCTCCGGGAGATGGCAAGAGCATTGCAGCAGGTGTCCTGTAAAAGAAATTGGGGCGCCCACTCAAATGCAGCAGGAGTCTGCAAACACAGCAGTCCTCAACTGCCAAGCATATTGACGTCGATGTTGCAGGCGATGCAATCAGATGGAGAAATACCGAAAGCCCCCAATGTCTGTTGGCTATCCCTAAAAACTCATACATCTGAACACACCCAGGGATAGGAATTTCTTTTGAGCGCGGATTCTGCAGTAGGTGGGCTAACTCATGAAATGTCAGCCGAAATTACGAGATGCGTTCCCGTTTCGAAAAGATTAATTAAGAAGGGTTGTAAAACTAATCCTCGTACAACAGAATTCTATAATAATCCAGTTATCTCCGAGTGTAGGTTTTCGAATGAACTTCTTTCCGACTGCATACAAGAACAATATTCTGCAAAAAATGACCACATAAGTAGCATGCAATTTTCTCCTTGATTTTCGATGTCCTTATTAATAAAATTATAGTCCGTGGAAAACATGAAATAAAATAGTAATTCTTTTGCTCATTCGGTAGAAAATGGTTTCCTGCTCCAATTGTATACTCCAAGGAAGGATATAATTGGGTATTAAAAAGGTTTCTGATTGTGCGATTTCCCAATAGAGTGAAATGGCCATTCATAAAACGTCATGTCTCTGTATTTACTAATGTGGCTTGTAAAGTTAACAATATGGCTTAAATCCACTGCCAAATTTTATGAACCCCATGTAGTCGTCTCTTAATACGGTAGAGAAATATATGGTTTTCCATACGCAGAAAATATGGCGGATGACGGCGGGCTGGGTACCATAACCGGAGTGTGGAGGGCTTCACCTCCTGCAGGTCCAACTTTGGACTGACCACGAAAACGGAGAACACAGTGGTAGGGCACTGGCCTGCGTCAACCGGAAATTGAAGAAAAGTCAAAGTAAGCGTCCCTGGAACTCACCAACCATCTCTGGACATCTTCGCGCACTACGAGATTACGATTCCACGAAACACCAAAGTGGATGACAAAATTTCAATCAGATTTCCACAGACAGCCAGGTCTTCAACAGACTGCAGTGTTTAGTTTGTATTCGCTACAAAACCCTCCTTTACGCGAAACCGTGGGTGTACATAGTTGTTGTCCTGCTCTCGTATGGAGCAGTCACGTCAGGGCAGTGACCCACAAGCGGCAGTTCATGCGAATTTTGAACAGTAACCTTATAACAGACGCTTGTAGACAAGGCAGAAAATATATGTCTGTATGATATGAGGATCCTCTGAAGACCTCTGTCAGGTACCTGCAGGTCAAACAAATGACCTGGATGGGCGTCGCAAGGACCAGCAGGCGTGGCGCTCAGTCATAAGAACTGAATCAGTCATCTTCGACTGCAACCAAGTAGCGCTGGTCCGCAAACTCACCAATCAACGATGTCAACTCCCAGCCCACACTGTCAACTGACTTTGAGGACTAGGATTTATCTCGTTGGATGCCTTTGAGTTCAAGATAATGTCAACGATACCAACTCGCATTACATTTTAAAAAATATCATCTGCATTAATAATGAATATATCCCCATCCGAGTTTAGATCTCGGTTTTCCTTTCTCGGTCGCCTTCATACACATTGAAACAAAAAGGCCGTCCGAACACATTGGGCATTCACCAGCGGAAGTATTTCGGACCCGGTTCTGCCTGCCCTCATTGCGACGGAAAACTCTTACCACGCATCAGCGTCGTTGGTCACCCGTAAATTCAGTACAACATGATCGCAGTACCTGCTCAAGGAGCCCCAACCTACAACCACCACGAACGCCCATGGACGTTCACATATCGTATAGGCCTATGCGGTCATCTGCACATACGCGGAAAGCCCCAGTACAACATCGCAATCTCTTATCTGGAAATCGTGACATCTGGTGCACAGTGAGGTGTGTGCATGAGGTATGCCGTAAATATCCCTAGCCCCATTTTCCCAACAGGTGTATATGAGTAGACATTAAAATGAAAAGATAAATTTGGACTATGATTTGTAATTCAGAAAAATATTAATGGAACATTGAGATTAAAATACATACTTAACACGATAAAAACGGGGGTCCCAATGCAGACGAAGGGAAGTAACTCGGTACTTACTGCGCATTTTGGCATTCGTGCACATGTGCCTCTAAAACGGGCCACGCACGAAATGTGCTGGGCCAGCACGAGAACTCCATAAGGACACGACACGCATACTCTTAACAAATTCCACACATGGAGGATGTGATGGCACGTCAGGGCGCCGACTCGCGCCTCGTGAACCATTCCCGCCAAATCAACGTGTCAGATGACGGACGGGCTGGGGCAGTAGGCTGGTGGGCGGGAGAGGAAGTCGAAAGTGAGGCCGACGTCGAGAACTGCGTCTCCAAAGCAATCAACGCCTAACTAAAAACAAGCTAATGCACTTTTAATCTATCACGATGCGTTAAAAGCCGTGGCATGGAGGACCGTCACCAGGCGGGATGACCTGGTCCTCCTCTCAGGGTGGAGAGTAGGGTTGAAATCACGCCCCCTTAGCGCGGCCCCCATGGCACTCCCACACTCTTATGAAGCCCGAGCAGCCGTCTTCTTGCTTGTGTGAAAAACCTGGTTCATTGTACGTGTGTGCCAAGCGCAGACGGGCGGTTCAAGTTTGTCAGCGACTGCGTCCGATCCCACCCTCGATCTTCTTGGTTCCCTTTTGACATCGACCTCAATTGGCTGGGGGAGCAGAGTGTGCAGTAAGTGTTGAGCAAGGCTACTATCACGGTAGACTAGTCCGCAGATAAGCCGACCTCGCTGCGCTCGCCACACTGCGGGGTACACGGTGGAGACCGTCGTTTGAAACGGTCGAACTGAAGACGGTGGAATAATAACTTCCGACGCGCCTTAGCCGAGTTACTTTCGGTCTGTGGAAACCGCCAGCTTGCGTTTAGCAGATGTTTGGCACTCCTTGGAGGGGGACAGACGGTACGTCAACCTTCGCGGCAAATGCCGCCATCAGTTAGCAGAGAGATTTACACAGGTGCACGGGAAAATCGAAGGAGACGGATGTTGAGGAGGACTCCGTCTTCAAGACGAACCAGATCATTTCTTCCCACTCCGCACTGACAATCGTGATCCGGAGAGCTTCCGGAGGGGGGGAGGGGAGTTAAAGAAAATCCTACTTAGAACTGTGGATCAGACTTCGGCGTCTCCCAGTTCATTCAGCTGGCATAACACTCTCCTCTAAGTGAATTTTGTGTCTCCTTCCCTTTGAATGAATCCTGATGAATGTTAACTTAGAGACTGTTTCATTGGGTAGTACGTGTCTAGGCGCTGGTTAATTTTTTTATTCAGTGCGCCAACAACCCCCCCCCTCTCACCGTCTCCACTTTGTCCTCGGGAGGCGGTGGTTTTGTATCGTGTGAGGTGTGGCAGGTGCAGCGCAAGTCTGCTTCACTGCACACAAGTCCACGGGCAAGTCGCAACTGCGTCCATGTTGTTGGACGGTGGCACACTTTGCCGCTTGCAATGATTTATTTTTTTATACTTGCGAACCGTTAGCTATAAAAAGCATACAATATTGCCAGAAAACATTATTGTTAGGGACCAGTCAATCAGTGCAATAATTGCCGTTCTGTCCCTATACGAGCATTCCAACAAAGAAAATGGGCAGTGTACGAGTGTAGTCACCTAATTTAGATGCTGGCATACACGACATTCTGTTCTGGGTCTGAGAGCTATTTGAACATTTTGAGTATAACTCTCCTGCCGTATGACATACA
Organism: Spirometra erinaceieuropaei; assembly: GCA_902702965.1. Taxonomy (NCBI): domain Eukaryota; kingdom Metazoa; phylum Platyhelminthes; class Cestoda; order Diphyllobothriidea; family Diphyllobothriidae; genus Spirometra; species Spirometra erinaceieuropaei. The sequence continues at coordinate 700,693 of CACRXP010000001.1, forward strand.
GAATTGGCCATCTGTCGATTGCGTTGATAATATGCGAAGTTGTGGAGGATTGTGGGCCATTCGACCTTTCGAAACTCATGAATGCGGTGGTTAAGAATAGGCTATGTCAGCAAGCAATCTCTTTGTTTTGCGTTTTTTCAGTCTTCCAGGTTACTTACGCAATGGAAAACAGCGAGGTCTCCTTGAAATTTGAAAATTCGGTGCGAGAGCTGGTTGAGCTATTAACAGACCCAATTCAATTCCCTCCTGTATTAAATATGCTTCGCAAAAATTGCACAGTTAAGTAGAGTATGGAAACGGCAGGAATAAAGGGGTATCTCAGAGAAGATGAACTCTGCCTTGCATAAGAACAACCTCTGGAGTCACGACATACATGCCAAATGAGTTATCATTAGTATTACACACGAGTTAACGCCATGCTCGAAAGTAGCTTTACCACTGGTTGAAAGTCACGTCGCCAGATAGCAACAGTACAAGGTTGTCTAGATCTTTTGTGTGCACACTGCCATTGTGTATATGTTGGTCACGAAGGCTAATGTTGTGGGACTTGTTTCACAGAACTTCAGCATGCTCTGTTCTGTTGTCATGATTATACCTACAAGTAGTCATCGCTTCAACTGGGATCTCGATGGTTATTCCGCCACGCTGAGTCCTGCTCCACGAGTTGCATTCCCTTGAAAACAATAGAAACAGCGGCGTTGACCTCCCAGTTAGTTTCGTCTCCAACCAACTGGGTTGAGATGACGCATTCTAACTGCTTTTCCGCCGGCCGGCTGTCCACTGTCGATCCTCAATTGAACGTTGACCACAGCCACCTAAATAGCTGAGAGGTAGAAGAGTAACAGGCATATGGGAGAGGGTGAAAAGAGTAAGGTCGACACTGGGGGATCCATCCCAGTGGTCAATCGGCGCATTCCTTACTATACCAAATCTAATGCCCTTGAGTCTGCCACGACGCGCTGAGAATCGTAGGTTGGGAGGTCAACAACTGACACGATATCTCGCCCCTGTAATAAGAGGGCCTCCTTTTCCCGTGCCAATCCCTCGACCATTCTCAGGCCTGAAATTCAGGCCGCAATGTTTCCTTTTACATTTGAACTACGTGACACCCTCATTCGTCTGAGGTTCAACCCGCCGTTTCAGAACGCCCGGCACATATAATGGGAACAAGGCCGTGTGCGGGACGCGCAGACGGACTGTTTTAATTTGTCAGCCGATTCGCCCGTGCCCACCTTCGATCGTCTTGACCCCAGAGTCAGATGGGTAAGGGGGAGAGAGTGCGGTAGATGCCACACAAGTCTGCCTCACTATAAACTAACTCAAACACGTTTTGCCGTCCTGCACACACCACACCACGGGGCACCCTGTGACGTAGCCGTTCGCGAAGGTCGAATTTCGAATTAATGCTAGGCGGTTCATGGAGCCCCATAAAGCGTCGAATATAGGAGCGAAAGGGATTAAACTTATGGGCTTCTTTGTTGCACAGCTATTAGTGGTGACGAACAATCATTCACCGCTCCTTGCTTATCTTTTTACGCTGTTTTTACCTTTTAAAATCATAGCACACGAGTATTTGGTTGCCTTCATAGTGATCCATATATAATGCGTCGGCATGCGTTATCCAACGACTTAACAAGTCATCACTCGCCAGTTATGCCCTGGCCACAAGAATAGAATGCTCAGTCTCAACAGTAGAACTGGGCCACATACGTTGATAAGGGGGTAAGTGGTAATTTTCTAAGTACGTACAGATTCGTTTCATATTTAGTAAGCCATGATTGACACGTGGGTGGGCAAAAAAGGTTCCTTAATGCTTATAAGCCATCAATAAAAATCCTTGAAGCAAGTCTAAACAACCATCAGAGTCCAATAATCGGCCCCCAGAGGACTTATCTACTAACTAGGGGATTACCGAACCAGCACGATTACATATCTAGAAGTTGGGTTAACAATTCAACTTACAGGAAGTCCTAGGCATACGATTTCGTTTTTGTTCAGATTTTGTCCTTCTGATCCAGATATCTTCTTACAACGAATCAGTAGAAACTTCGCCTTTTCTTCGGTCCTGGAAGCTCTGCTGTGTAGAAGTGATTCATATGGTTCCAGAGACTTGATGACACCAGCAACCGTTTCAGCAGTTAACGGACTCGTCAGCCGTGTGCAAGCATAAAGATGAATGATTGCGGTGACCGTGAAACCCTCACTTATAGCCTGTGTAGGGGACGCAACCACCGACAGATCTTTCGAATTAGACCATCAAATTGCCCACCTGGTTAGGTTAAGCATCACTCGACCTTTGTCCGAACGCCTGCGACCAGAAGACTGGAGTCAGTAGGGCTGAACGATTCGTCTTCTGTGTGCCCGCAAATTAGAGCTTTTTACTCCAACGTCGACCCAAGAGACGCACTTGTCTACCACTTCGAGTGTGAGCGAAATGCAACTAATTGCCACCTGATGTGCAATGTTTATACTGTCTAAGTTAACATCTCCAATTTTCTCAAGGAAGTTTACTGCTAACAGGCCGTTTGCAGGACAGCAGGACTGTAACGATTTGCGGCTCTTGTAGTAACAGGGTGCACGTGGCCCTTACTTGGACGCAGACCGTGTTTACAGCGAAGGGTGGGTAGGAAATGAAGCTCTTAATGGTGTGAATACTGCGACGGCAGTGAGTAAGAGTTCTTGGACAAACCCTGTATGAATAAGTAAATAACAGAAACCAAAGAAAGTCGAGGGCAGGAAGAGTACATGTGCATATCAGGTCCATCGGTGTGAAGGAGGTGGTAGGGTGACTCAGAACGCATGCCTCGGAGATTTTAACTAACACACAACTCATTAACAGTGCGCACAAACCGTGGTGCAGTTCCAGGCATTGTGTTTGTAGCTATAAGGGCACCTTACTTCTACTAAATTCACGGTCTTTACGACCAAAGTCCCGCTGGTCACTGACAATTTACGCTCACAATTTGTCCAATCTCACAATTCTTAGTGTGTTATCAGGAAACTCGATTCACAGTCCTTAAGTTTCAAATATTTGAGTACCAATAATGATTGCATCATACTTCTATCAGCTTCCTCTTACATTACCAATACACTCAAGTTCCAGTGCGTTCTGTTTGAGGAACATGATTTTGCATGTTTTTCATATGTGGACATACATATAGTACGATTTGTTGGCAAGTAGTCACGAGGAAAAAAGGAAAGCATTTCCGAAGTGAGGGGCACCATGCAGGCGACATCGACAGGAAGCCACAGCAGTCGACCTCAGCTGTCGACTAGCAGCATTCCGTGGCGTGACCGCATCGTGTAATCATTGCTAGGTTATCCTCCCTATCTACTTCAGGCTTCCCATTCTTATCAGATTAATTATCTATTTTATTCTCAGTACTTATTTCACACTAACCGGTATTAGGATTTCCATTATTCGCCTGACTTTGCTGTTGATTTCGATGGACCCGCTGAGGGGATGGGACAAATGACTTTTGGGTGACAAACTGAGATGAGCCGAGGCAGCCCAGTCCGTTTCAGAATAATTAGTTCTGTTGAAGGAAATGCTTGACCCTCAGCCCTGCAGGTCACGTTTGTTTACGCCGGGACACATGGCCTACGTCGCCGGATCTCGTTTCGCGGCTGTCAACCTGTTGCCCTACATCAATGCACTCTTGTGGAAAGCATCAAAACAACAGGACGACCAAATGTTTCCAATGAAGCGCCTTTTAAGCACGGTCGCACAGAAGGCCCTGATTTGTCAAATACGCAGAAGGCGTCCTTAGGTAAATCAAACACTGGTTGCACAGCGCTGTCACATTACCTACTTCAAGTTAGATTTGCAAGCCTACCAAAAAAACACGGAACCCCATCTATGACGTATCCATTTAGCACGATAATTGCAGAAGTTGTCCTTTAACGTCAAGTGGGCTTGGTTCTTGTAGAGTAATAATAAAAATTCTGACTTCTATCTATGATTATGATTACCGGTAGACAACGAAGCATGTGGATAGTTCCGAGCAGAAGCCGTCGAAAAGCTCGCAAAAAACTTACCAAGTATGAAAGTTCTGAAGAAACTGGCCTTATTTGGGTCACCAAGATTAGTCCGTACGCTACAGCGCTGGCGTGTCGAAGCAAATTACACCGCAGCAGGCGTCAAGAAGGATTAGAAACACAACCTCTGTGATATCGCTTGATGGGATATCTCGGGCCGTTTATGTGCGGGGACAGTGTTTAACAGCCGAATAATAGATAGTCCAGAGAACCAGCTCTTGCATCTCCCGAATTTCTAGGAGAGCCTCATGATCGCTGCATCAAAAAAAGACCACAGGACGAAACCTGCCTGCGTGCGGCATAGCATAAGGGTTCCCAAACTCATCCAAGCAAAAAATACCACGGTCTGTAGGATCAACTACACGGACAAGAACTGCAGCTGCATCGACTAAATATGTTGACTAGTATGATAGTTAGGCAGAGGGCAGGGTCCGATAATCGGCGCTTTGAAAAAAAAACTGCAACTGCTAAGCACCCTGTTTGCCTTGCAAACACCAGTGACCCACTAGTCTTCCAAACGGGCCAGTGCGCAGACGCTCTCGTCTGCCTTGTCGGTAACTTTGGATGATCTTGCTTCGCAGATTATGAATCCTCGCTTCAAACAGGTTGGTTTTAATAAGGAAAGTCAGCAACTATTTAATATGCTCGTTACCAACAGCAACCATACAGAAAGCCAGTTTGTGGAAATACCGTAGGTGCGCTAACTCATGAAATGTCAACCGAAATTCCGAAATGCGTTTTCGTTTCTAAAAGATTACTTAGGTGGAGTTTTTAAATTAATCATCATACTGCATGACTATATAATAATTTGGTTACCTTTGGATGCTGCCTTTTGAATCAACTTCTTTTCAGGTGCATGTGGAAGCTAAACTCTGCAAAAAATGACTACGTAAATAGCATGCATTTTCTCATCAATTTTCGATGTCCTCAAGAATCCAATTAAACTTCATGGTAAACATGCATAAAAATACTCATTCTTTTGCTCATTCGCCTACGCTTTCTTCCAATCTTATACTCAATGGAAGAGTATAATTCGGTTTTCAACAACTTTCTCAACCTGCCGTTATACTTGCATTGAGGGTTTCCAAACTACAAGCCGTATATTTTCTGAGTACGGAAAATCATGCATTTATCTACGGCATTAAGAGGAGGCTATATGGGGTTCATAAAATTTATTAGTGGACTGGAGTCATATTGCTGATTTTACAAGCCATACTGATAAATGCAAAGACATGACTTTTTATGAACTGCCATTTCACGGAATTAAAAAATCGCATAACTTGGAACTTTTTAAAACCAATTTATATCCTTCCTTTGAGGATAAAAGTGAGAGAAGACGTAATTTCCTACCGAATGAGCAAAAGAATGAATATTTTTATGCATGTTTTCCATGAAATATAATTGAATTCTTAAGAGCATCGAAAATCAATGAGAAAAATGCATGCTACTTACGTGGTCATTTTTTACAGCGTATGGTCTTTGCATGCAGCCGAGAGGAAGTTCTTTCAGAAGCCGGCATCCTGAAGTAACTGAATTATTATAGAATTATGCCGCAGGATGATTACTTTTACAAGCCTACTTAAGTAATCTTTTTGAAACGAAAACGCCTTTCGGGATTTCGGTTGACATTTCATGAGTTAGTCCACTTACTGTAAATGACTATAAGGGAGCTCGACCGCCAGGATGAACACTGCAATGGCCTAATGAATTGCACATGCTCAGAAAACCAATTGTCTTCACAATCATGGATATATGAGATCAATAAAAAAGTCATTAATGTAAGTGTGTTTGCATTAATGCACTTCTTGCGCGCCCGCTCTTCCTATAGCCAGTTGCATTAGAGGGAGGAGGGGCGCATGAATTCGAAAAGTCGGAAGAACATCGCTTTTGTTCTTGAGTGTTTTCTCCCACTGTTCATATTAATTCTCTACTAGCTTTATCATGACAGTCATGCATGTCTGGCACAAAATGCTTCATTTCCACTAGATTTAGTCGCATAGATGCAGACGTCTGTGGCTTAAGACAGGGATTTCGGCAGAGATAACAGCTATGAACCAGTGGCCTGATCGTCTGACATACATCTGACGATATCAGCCACGGCTTGCGCATGAATTCGTTTCTAGGGAAACAAGCTTCGTCGGGTACGCCATGCTTTCCGGTTTAAAAATGCCGAATGATTCGCCTTACTGACACCGTAAGTAATAGTTAAATGTTCCGACACGTGCTTCTGCGATTTTTTGGCCGTTGCATTACCTAATTGACAGGGATTGGGTCCATCATTGAGTTCTTTAGTTTTCCCCATCTGCTTTCAAGTACACACTTCAGGTTCCAATGGTGACTATATTAATGTCCTCCGAAATTAGTAGTGACACTTAAAATGAAACCTTCTTAATATATGCACTGAAGCTTGCTCCGAGAACTGGCATAAATATTCGAACCGAACTTCATCAGATTCTGTGGAATAAACGCAAAGTGTTCATGTACTTCCCATGGGCAGTCAATGTATCCTACCTTGGTCTGAGGGGGTTGATTCCGAAGGATTTCCCCTAACTTCTCTTATTCATTTACGAAGAAATTAAAGGGTTAACTCTAAAAACTGGAGCACATGTTTGAAAACACAATAGGAACGCTGGCAGTTCCGACGATGAACCGAACCCCTCGCAGCTGCGTCACGCAACAACACAAAATTTGTGAAACATGCGTGTGTGGGCCTTGAACTAGTATCTCTGCTGTCCGTATGGTGAATCGCCCGCCTGTTGTATACTACTGACTGCCTATTGGCATCTTGCAAATCTTACGCAGTTATTTCGCAGAAACTTATGGGTGTCGGCTCAAAATATGTGCACCAACTTCCAGACCGAGTTTGGAAAGTTCTATTTCGAAAGATGGGCTCAAAATTCGGAAGAAATTAAAAAGGTAACCAGTAGTCTTGAAGAAGGAGACACGATCGCCGGGACAAGAGCTTTATTAGCCTGACGTTTCGGATTCCTTCTCGAATCCATCATCAGAGACAAAAAAGCAGAAATGGGTGGTTGCTGCACAAGGGGCTGCGGTATTTATAGGATGCAGTAGCCATGCTACCGCATACCTATGAACATTCACGGCTCCCCCCTTCATCCGGGATTGTCACACTTGGTGTGATCATTGCTTGATGGCCGACATTTGAGTCGATAATTGCTGCAATTTCATCACGTGCGTTGGATGTTGGCGTGATGATTGCTCGACCATCTGACGCACCGACCCCGGGGTTGTGAAAAGTGTTCACCTCTGCGCTCCCCGCATGGCTTGTTATTCCGCCTAGGCGAAATTTTAGCACGCAGTATGGAGTGGGAAGATCGTTGCACTTGTTGATGGACTGGGGGCCAGTAAACCATGATTCCAATAGCTCCCGGCTCTCGAGGTTGTCACCTCTTGCGAGAATTCCGGCCTCATCGAATTTGAATGTGTGGCCGCATCTCGGCGAATGAGCCGCAACTTGAGAGCTGGCGTCATTTCTGCGCACCGCTGCCGCGTGTTCGGCCATCCTCGTTCGGAGCTGTCTTCCGGTTTTTCCGACGTAGTTACTTTGTCCGCAACTGCACCAGATCCGATAAACGACTCCAGACGTTTCTAGCCGTGGCAGTGGGTCTTTCGGTTTCATGACCAGACGCCTGATGGTTGCCTCCGGTCTGTGTGCCACTCCAGCTCCAAGTGGTGCGAGAAGGCGGCCGACAGCTTCCGAAACGTTCTTGACATACGGAAGTGCCCGCCAAGATTTGGTGTCCGTGCGGTTAGGCCTTTCGTCCCTTTTGCGTATGCACCGGTCGACGAAGTTTCGCGGGTAGCCATTGGCTTTGAAGACCCGTCGGAGGTATTGTAGTTCGGCAATCTTGTCTTCCGGCTCACTGCAGTGCGTTTCGACAGGCCGATAGAGCGTCCTTACACAACTGCGTTTGTGGCTGATTGGGTGGTTACTGTTGAAGTTCAGTACTTGCATCGTATTTGTCGCTTTCCTGAACACTTTGGCCGGTAGATTTACCACGGGATATCAGATGCCATGCCGTTATCGTCCGAGGCCGGATCTTATTTCGTCGCCGCACCTGCAGTAGACAAGTCCCAGCCGCCTGTCATACGGGATCGGTGGTGATAGAGGGGTTAACACTAACACCTACTCTAACCCCTACCCCCAACCAATAGACCCAACACTTAATCCGACCTCTTAGCACAAACCCATAACCCTTACTCCTAACACTAACTCTTGACCCTAACCCCTAACCATAAACACCAACCTCAACCCGTAAGCCTAGCCACTGGCCCTAATTTCTGATCATAACCCTAACCCCAACCCCTAACCCTAACCCCTATCACTTACCCCTAACCCTAACCCCTAACACTAGCCACTAACCTTAGCCCCCAACCCCTTACACCTAACAGGTGCGGCCACGAAATAGGATCATACCTCAACCAATGTCGGGAGGGCGGACGATCAGTTTTAATAGTTATTGTCAATTGAGGGCCTCCTCCCGGCATGCAGATGAGTATTTGGGGACGTCATTGAAGTGAGCGACCCAGTGCTCCAGAATATGCGATTTCCCCGATAGTAGGGTTCTCTTACCTGATATGGGCTCTGGCACAGTCCCGTTGGCTTGTACATCGTACACTGCTTTGATGGCCGCAAAAGACTATGGTAAATATCCGCTCACTAATCAGGTTATGGGACGTGCTTGTAGCGTTGTGCTCCTGGCCTCAATCTAGAACCCTCGTGGGCAGTTGCCTAGCAAGTAGTAGCACGTGCAGAGGAGCTGGAGTACCGGCAAAGACAAGGGAGACTAGGACGGCCATTTCTGGTCTGGTAGTCGTCGTTGGCCAGCCATATCCAACTCCAAGCAGCTGCGCGACTGCTAGACAGGGCACCAGATTGAGCCACAAGGCTCAACGCAACAAGTACGTCCTGTGACCTGGCCGTTGGACACTCATCTACCCGAGTTAATATTCTCGAGCACAACCAACAGGACAAGGAGCCCGTGGCTCAATTATAGGACGTTAGACTGTCTGACATTCAGTTATAAAAGAACTCTGGCTTGAACCCATGACCTCCCCAAACTTGGAGTTCAGCATGACTGACTGATGATGGCTAATCAGCCAGAAATGTCCATTTTGACCTTTCTCTTATTTATCGACAATCTCCCTTTGCCCACCAAGATATCTTTATTCCTCTGTGGTCTTTGGCCTTTCTAGGCCTTTTCTACATAAGTATTTTTACGTCAAAAGTATAAAACTAATTTAGTGCCGGTTCTTTAAATAGCATGATCAGTCCGCAACTTGAATTTGCTAACGTCCACTACGGGATTGCATGTCAACTCCTCCGTTGCGATGTGCAGACACACTCACGCTCTGGTTTAGCATGTTAGGTCTGTGGCCGTCATGCTGAGTATGGCTTTGTAGACTCCTAAATAAAAGCGCAGTCCTGTAGAAAAGCGATCTATGTGTATTCATCATGCCAATCGATACGTTCGGTAGTGAGAACTAGTGCATTGCTTACTTTTACGTACTTCGACCACGATCTTTCCTCGCGTTTCTTGACTAGATTGCGTCCCTTGAACTACCCATCCACGTGCCAAAATCTCTTCAGTGTACTTCCAGTAGCGTATTATCTTGGTACCGACGTTCTAATACAGGGAGAACTGAGGTTTGTCGGACCGCCGCAACGTGAGTCCTCCTCCACAGCAACCCATGTGCCCTACTTTTCAACCTAATAGGATGACTGCTAGCACATATTTCTTTGCAATATCGGACTTTAAACCGGTATTGTTTTTTGGATTGTTTTACGCGCGTTATCCCAACAAACGAAACAGTAAAATGTTATCTGAACCGTTTTAATGAGAGTGAATTTTTAATTCTGAGAATATTGCCGGACTCGGGTACCCGTGACTCTGTGCAGGATATAGATGGGTGCGTCAAGTGGACCTTATTTGCGCTGAAATCAACTTCTGCTCTTGCGGATATTTTTCGCAAAAGGATTGCTTTAAATTAACGTTGTTAAAATTCTGAAATGCGAAAGACCGATGAGAAAACATCCAGTTAATCTCTTTACTGCAGCTTTGAATTGTCAAAGTATCCAACTCAAAAATATTCGCAAATACTGCTCACTAATATCTTTCAAAGTAATTTATCACCTTGTTGGTAATCGCGCTCCGGCCGTTGGAACTCATTAACGGTCTTTCCGAAATACCCATTTTCAATAATTACTGCAACTGTTTAGCGCAAAAAAAACATGCACGTAAGTTTACTCTCCTTGAGCTCTGTAAGGGCATTCCATGACATACGGCTTCCTTATACACTCCAAAAGAACTCCTGTATGCCTAATTTTTGCTCCGTGAAGGTACAAAGTGGTAGGCAGAAGCAGTTAATGGCGACGAAGAAAATCCACTTATTAAGAAAGCAGTGCGAGCCAGAAACCTGCACGATATGTGCGGATCGATTTTTCGACACGTTGGTGAAAAACTAAAACCCGTACTGCATGTGATCCTCTCCGTGAGCATGCCACTTTGGGTGTATGCTACTCCCTGGGAGCTGACCGGATGTGAGCTAGTCATAAAATGGAGAACGGAGATGAAGATTATCTGAAGACCTGCATACTGAGTGCTAGATTTCGTAAAATGCGCAATCGCAGATTTTTGTTGGTGATTAAACTTATATTTTTCACCCTAAAATGGGTACCAATGCGGACTTTTAAGGAATCGGCGTTACTAAACACCATGATGTAATATTGTTTCTCGAGGTTACTGGTTTCTACACAAAGTGATAACTCTGGTTCACCAAGATGTCATGAGATACTAGTCAGATTTCCGAAGCCAACCTGTGGGCAGAGCCGAGGGGTACAGGTGTTAGTAAGTTCGCTTACTGTAAACTAGTGTAAATGGCAGTTCGTTACGAGCAAGAGAGTTGCATGGAGTGTGCGGGGAAGGTTTAAGTGCTCTATTTAGTTTGTGGTCCTAAGATCCCGTACTTGAAGGATCAACAAGGCAGATAATGCTTTCCCGTACGTTCTTGATGGACATCCCCACCTAAATGTTGAGGGGCGGAATGATATCTTCGCAAAAACCTCATCACAGCGTCAAAAACCAGCTAAACGGCGACAAATATGATATTCACACTGATCAGAGACTGTTCGGCAAAACCTACGGGACGTTCGTCCGGTCTCATTTGGAATATATCGTACAGCCCCGACGCCTCTGCTCACGAAGGATTATCAGCTGCTGAAGCAAGTTCAAGCGGGGCTACAAAAATGGTGGAAAATTTTGGCGTCCTGTCATATGAATTCTGACCAACCCCACTTAAGTTTATTCTTCCAGATTGCAGGCGACTACGTGATGACTTCATTCAGACTTAGCGGATTGCTAAAGGCAGTCGGTGAGTCTATGATTTCAAGGACACCTTTGGATTGGCTCGGATAAACCGGCCTGCGTAATCATCACACCAAGCTGAGGAGGAAGGTAAACCACAGAGATGTCCGACAAAACGCCTTCTCGCAGAAAGTTGTTAGGGCCTGAAGCGGACTCCCTGCTGCGGTGATACTTCGAGAAATACAAATGCAGAGTCGATACTAGGTTGCTCAGAAACCACAGTACATATGATCGAAATTTCATTAGTGGCGTGAGTTTGCACCTGGCTCATTAATGACTCATTACTCTCTAGAATTTCCACCATAACACTTGGTCCTCTTTCTTTTTTCGTATACGCATAGAGTGCTTGATGGTGAAATCTTTATTCTTTGATCATATCACTCTGAAGGAGATGACCGGATGCCATAATCTGGTGGACAGATGTAAAGAGATGTTAGCAGTCGCGTCCAGTCGCAGACCTGCGTACAGAAAGCTCGGTTTTGTTAAATATTGCATTGTAGATTTTTCCTGGTGGCTGAAGTGACGCATTTTGAACCTGCACCTTCCTTCCTGAACATACAGGGGCAATGTCATATTTCTGGCTTACGTCTCCATCCCAGTGATGTCAATGAAGATACTGGTCGACGTGACATTGAATTAACTAGGCGTGTCCTACCGTGATTCTTCCTTGTTAGTGGGGAGGAGCTGACCAACACTATAGAAAGAGCGACTTGTCTTAATCTATGTTTCCTGACCCCTACGCATCTGAAAGCCGCTGGGCGTCGTAGAAACACGTCCCCATCACTTCCACGCATCCATTATTCTGCCGGCGGCATTTTATCTCTCTCCAGTGCACCGTGTTTACGGGTAAACTTGTTGAAGCAGTTGATTACTCTAACTTCCGAATTGTACAAATGGGTTAGGTTACATTTGTAAGCAATTCGCCGTCTCGGAAATTTTTTCGGTAAGGATTGCGTGAAGGACCCCAAACATCTGTGGCATACAAAGATTACCTACTATACTTATTTAGGTGGGGTTTAGTCAGAGACGATTATTTCGGTTTGGTGCTTCATCGTACAAAGTTGAGTCGTCTGTTGTCTATGGTCTGATGCATTATCTACAGTGACCTTAGCTCCAGGAGTTGAGAAGCCATTGTTGTAGACATCTAATATTAATTTTTTTAATTGTCCTGCTTAATTTCGATTGCTATATGCCAATGCATTAAAACTTTTGTGCCTAAAAACGAATTTAACAATCATCTATACCTATTTTCCAATCAGCTTTGTGTAAATATGCCCCTTTCGTAAAACTTCTATTACTAACTTTCCCATAAGACAAGCACCTTCGGCTGGTCGTGTGTGTTTGGGGTCCTTCACCCAATCGTTGCCTTTTATCATCTTGCATGATGTTGTGACTATTCAGGGTATCATCCGACTAGCTTTTGGAAAATCCAGAAAAGCACCTTTCAAGAACAAATTTGTTTTAAGCCTATTTTAAAGCACCGAAACGTCGACATCTCACTAGTATTCTTGTGAGCTCTTCCATTCTCGACATCCACTTTCTGCCTGACTTCTGCGGTAAGTCTCCTGCTGCGTGAGCGGTAGGGTACTCTGTCGGCAACCGATGTGATTTCCAATCTTCAGCTCAATAACCTGAGGACTTATGGTTGCAAAAGATCAGGGGTGGAGGCGTTTCCCGTCAGAAAACTGACAGCGGTTACTAATTTGTACGCCTAATGGACAGGGAGGCATCATTTTACTGGTGCAAAAGTGGAAAATCCTGCATTTTTATGTATGGATAGATATCCCCTGGAATTCAGCACCAGGCACCCACCTAACACTGACTCCAATCCTAATTCCCGGAATTTGGCGCAAGACCGCAAGTAACACGGGGGGCAGGACATTTTTTCCCGTTGCCTACCAATGTGGCCCATAAAGGCAACATATTACCCATGAACAAATGATGCAAGAAAACCACCCATCTTGCTGTTATTTTTTAAACACATTTGGCTAGCTAAATAGGACCCAGTACCATGGTTTGTACGTCCTTTATTAGCTGGAAAAAATACGATAATTCAAAAACGGCCTGTATCATTTAAATAACAACACGTGCATCCAGATACACCTTACGAGAAATAGCGTTTGAATGGAGTAGACAATACTTATATGATCTTGAGTATCGCCCAGTAGCATATTGCTACCGTTCGTCTTTGGCGTACAATAAAACCCTGATATGTTAATGTCTTTACTTTTCAAATTTTTTTTCACATTATTTATTTGATTTTGAAGTGTAAGTTTTTTAAGATTCTTCTCATGATAAAGCTGAAAGCCTGTTTTCGCACTTTTTTTAGTATGTCAGCCTCATTGATCATTTAGACCTGCCCTTTCCCTACAACAAATTACTGGTTGCTTTCGTGATTATACGTAAAAACGAACATCTACCTCTTGTTTAGAATATTGAAAGTTTCCTTATGTGCCTCATATTTATCTATCATCAACTTTGCCACTTATTCCTTCTGTGTCCCTATCCGTAACGCAACATTTATGGGAGGAAAAGTTACTGATTCTTGAAGTGTTGTGTCCTGAAGGAAGGGAAACGTAACAGTCTAATAGCCGATCACCAATGTGAATAAACTAGCTTGAACTAGCATCTTTTCCTCGTTTGGCGCAATCCTGGCAGGCAGTTACCTAGCCGCAACAACCTTGCTTTCGACGGCCATCTCTTAAGTAGTGTAGAAGATGGGGGTTGTTGCGTGAAGTCTAATTTGCACGTGCAATCCTCAAGACAGAAGCTCGTCGTCGTTATCCTGTCGGAAATCGGAGTCTTGTTCGTTAGTAAGCGAGCTACTGGTCCGTGTTTTTGCTCTCGACAGGTAGGGCTTTTACCTCAGGCACCGGACCTGGAGCTTTTTGGCCAGAGAAAATGGACATAACGTAGATATGCCTGTATCGCGGTGTTGGGTACTCTAGAAACTTTGTTTAATGCCTCTAAGTTGCATGTCGACACATCTTAATTCGGTTACACACACGATCCCCGAAATAAATGCTACGCTGACCGAAGTTATTTTAAGTACTAACGTGTGGCAAGCAGTATTTGAGTGATACCTCATTAATACAAGTTTTAAAAAATAGTCCGAAGTTATTTTTACTTGCTGCGGCATCTTGGCTGTCAGCATAAGCGTTTACTAAGGTTGTTTACACTTATTTCCCCCACAAAAAAATCATTCCTTAAACGTTTCATCGTTCTAGTATTTACAGATGCCAATGTACAGGAAATAGTAGTAATTAGGAGGTATCCGCGAGAAAATATTCTCTTTCCTTGACTTGTAGACAAATGCCTCGCCTTAAAGGCAGTTACTGGGAGCAACGACTTTTGTTTTCCGAAGGGTTTCTCCGTTTGTATGATTTTTTGGAACACAACCTGCATTTATGAATTCTGATCCGTCCTAAAATAGTAAACACACACTCCTAGAAGCGGCTTCATGCTTCGTTTCGGGTGCGCCTAGAAACCGGACATCTACACAGGCATCTTTTCCCCGCTCCATCTGATTAAATTCTCCCTTTCTAAATGACGGCCAACTAACTAAAAACCAAAATGAGGGCTGATCGGGTTAAAAAAGGGGTGTCCCACTATTGCCCTACGTGATGGACAACATAGTTTCTTCCTCCTTTTCATCTCGGCCGTACTGCAGAGAGAGGGTGGGGTTTTGATACTCGGCGTTAGGTACGCCCGGATGATGCACATCTTCTAGACAAGTACACGTTACCTTCGCACACAAAACTTAAAGCATTTTCAGACCCCTACTGCACAGATAACGAGAGCGGGCGAGAGCAAGAGGATGTGTTATCCAACAAAAGGGTTGTGAGAAGTGACCGCAGAATACGGATATGCGTACCCGCTCCTCTCCGGGGCTATTTTACATTAGCGTGACGTTTATTGAAGCGCAAATATGATTTTTACCACAATTCCTTTCATAAATGGCTCCTATCGCCATACTTTCCGCACTACAGGTGGTCTTACGCCGTAGCTCAGGGCGTGAAGAACTATCTACTCCCAGACAGCTCTTTTATACATTAAAACAGGCATGCCGCACAAATACAATTTTTTACTATTTATGAACACCACCTTCCTTTTCCTAAAAGGCCCCTGTTATCACCTTTCTCTTAGTTGGGGTGGTCTTGTGCCATGCACCAGAGGAAGGTACACATATCCGCGTCCGACCAAAATATGCAATGTCCAACGAACTCTAATCGGGAGAAGAAGACAAATGTTAAGTTCCTAGGGTCGGGAATGGGTAAGCATATCCATGTCAGACCGAAATCCACCCCCAAACAACCTATCGTGACAAACCCTTGACAATGCCTAAGCACAATGGGCAACAGTGTGTTACGTAACAGAGGCGATTTCTGAGATACACCAGTATGCGTTGTTGGAAAATTATTTGCGGAAAGTTAGTACACGACGCGAAAAAGGGTATCAATCGGTTATCTCCCACGCGCACTTGGAAAGTTCACTCGAGAGATCATTAGGCTCGGTACGGATACCACTTTAGAAGAAGATATATGCTACGAGAAGGGGATGGGGCGGGGTTAGCTGAGCCAACACCTGAAAGTTTGCCAATAGAAGCGAAGAGACGAGTCCCATCTGCATTCGACAGCATCCTTTCAACACTGCAGCCCCTTGTGCACGAACCACCCGTATCCGCCTTTGCCTCTGATGATAGGTTCGAGCATGAATCCGAAACGTCAGGCTAATAAAGCTTTTGTCCCAGCGATCGTGTCTCCTTTTTCAACCCTGAAATATTTTAAATTTGAACTGCCAAGGCATAAAAGAATTCGCATACCTCGATCAGCTATATTTATAATTGGTAGACAAAATTTTGGGGAAAGCAAAAAATGGAGCATTGGTACAAAGCGAGTTCAACCTGCCATGACTGTGACATTATATATGCTTTCATAACCAACGATGAAGTTGTTGGCGACAACGTACACATGAGTTAAAGCAGGTATATCGCGTTATTGGGGCTAATGTGAGGTCACCGTTTCTCGAACTAATTAGGGTCACATTAGTCATTAATATTGCTAGCAAATGTGCGCATCTGGTCACGCAACGTAAAGCGAAGTTTTGCTCTAGATGACTGAGGACTACGCCATACAGGAAGTGCTGTATTTCGAAATCTTCAAATGTACTGATTAAAGTTATTCAGACTAGTTTCAAAATGGACTTAAAGTTGAGAAAGCGTATAAGTGAAAAGCGTGCAACGGTTAAGGAAACAGAGTAACTTGATCAGTGACCTTCCGAAGAGCTCGGTCAGCTATCCATTGCCAAACCATTGAATGCACGAAATCGAAGAGAAATTCCAGTGAGTTGCCAAGATAGTTGACATTGGACTAATCAATTTTCCTTTCTTTTTCTATATTAGCCTATCATCAGATGTCTGACAAGTTCGAGGGCTGCCTGAGTTATTGGTTGCCACCTCGACGAAGGGTGTTTGGAATTCTGTAGGCATTGTTTGCTCTGGTGGCATCTCCTGTTTCCCGCTTTGTGAACCTCTTCCTAGGTTCTCCCTCTCTGATTGTTTTAAAATCGTTTTGGCCGGCGTGTCCTAATTCTTGTTTAGGTAACAATGCCTCAGCCAATAATCCACAGGAAAGTCAATGTGCATGCTGGTGAAATCGATGCCCCAAAACCACGTGGCTAGTGTGAACAGGGAGTATTCTGTCAGTTAAACTCGTAGAGGTGTTTGGGCCTCAAGACTGAGACGACATTATCTGGCTCATCTGGTTCTACATTTATTATCTGTCTTCTGGCAGTAAACTTAGGAAAACCAAACATCAACTTTGCCAAGCCCTATATTAGAGCTCCACGTAGCCATACGATATGTCGGAACAGGATGTCTGCCTAGTGCCCCTTCGACAGCCCGTAAAACTTGCTGTAGCGCCGTGGGTGGGCCTAATAGAAAAGTCACCGGGTGTGACTTTCTCACTGTCTCTGAACTTCGTTTGCTTGTAGGACTGCTGGTCACTGAGTGGCCTTATCTAATTATCAGATTTGTTGGGCACCACCGTGGACCGATCTTCATCAGCCGCAGAACACTTATGTTTTTACCCACCCATAGACAGTTCAGTGCTTGTTCTGCTTCTTCATGAAGTTTTTTGCATTTTTTAGGGCCTGTACGTGGCGAGGAAGTTTGATGACGGGCCACTTTTACTGTCCCTGCTGATGTCCTTGTTCTAGTCGAAATGTTACAAATTCTACTGATGCAGTGTCTGCTGTGGTGAAAGCGGTATTTTGTTCGAGGACTACCAAGTTCGTTCTGGTGAGAGGTCAGAAGGCGAGGCTCTGAACAAGAACGTTTTTTGAATATACTTATGATAAATTTCATGAATGCTCAGAATCGTTTCTTCATAATCCTTGGTCTATCCACTCTGTCAAGTTTGATAGTTAAACTGGTACTTCTGCGAAAGGGACACTTGATGCTAATTAGGTATCTATCGAGTTTTTTGGCTCGTTTTGCCGAAGAAACTTTCGTCATCGTCAAAATCGGCGCACTGAGCACGCCAAAGGATTATCAAACTCGGTGGATCCACGAATCCAGTTCAGGATGGAAGCGGAAACAAACAACCAGCATCCCTTCTTCGAGGTCCTTTTGCGCCAGTGTCCAGTTTGAGGACTGTTAACCACAGTATTCAGAAAAGTCACCAAATACCAGCCGAATACTGCATTTAAAAAGCGCCACCCCCTGTCAGACAAAATTAACTGCGACCACACTACAAACAGTTTAAACATACTGCACCACACCGGTAGATAATACAACTGAACGAATACACCTCCGCAACCTCTTCAAGGTTGCCAGGTATCGGCCGAGTTTTCTTTCAATGCCCACGGGCCAGAAATTTCCCATTGCTAGCATAACCATGGTTGGCGTTAGGTTTGCGGTTAACTACGGTCTCCCCAAGCGGGTTACATACCATATCCTTACCCTCAACAGTTGTTTATGGAATTTGCTGTGAGGATGAGGACCGAAACTACCTTTGGGGTACTGAGTGAAAGTTAAATATCAGCACACACTGACGACCCAGGTATTAGGGCCAAAGTCTCCAGTTATCACGCAAATTGAAGAAACTGGCCATATTCTGACCTGAATGAGCGGACGACCTGGACTGAGGAAGCTCGAAGAGAGAACGACTCACACTAACTTTCAGTATCAATTCCAGCGGCTGGCATATTGGCCTTCCCGCAGATTGCTAAATGTCGCGTTATTAAATAAAGAAGAACAAGGAGAGGCTGGTCGCAGTGAACCCAAGAAAAGCGAGCAAGGGAGGTCTGAAAAGAAGATCATCAGGCGAGGAAAGAACGATGCTAGCAACTCCCGCAAAAGCCCAACTCCTCTCGGTCTAGATGATAACGAGCCATGCACCCAGTTCTCGGACTTGCCGGACACCTGCTGGGAGGCCGAGAGAGTGGAATGAAAGGAGAATGATCAGCCCCTTGTCGAGTAGTTTGGTAAATCGTTAAAAGTCCTTCTCGATTTTATACGTCAAATGCGTTGATAATGGCGATCCGACCGAACATTGCAAAACGCCGGCAGCGATATAAATCTTTTCCGACGCGCATTTCGCTCTAGTGTTGGCCATTTTGCCACCCTGCTGGTAGCTGTTTTGGTGTTTTTTTATTTTGCTACTCTTTTTCCCATTATTTATTTCGAGATCCTTTGGTGGTTAACTAATGCTTGCTTCTCTTTGGTGAGATATTAAAAGCCCCCAATTTCGAGCACTCGGTAAAATAACGGTGCCCATTGATTCGCACCATCTTTGCTTAGCATGTCGTGCCGAACAGCCAACCCAATTTCCGTCGTAGGCCCTGGGGAACATCACATGGTGCCACCTGTCAGTTATTTTTTCATGAATATGTCGTGTAACGTTGGTAAGGTGATTCTAACGCTTTTCGGTAATTGCGCTCATTGTGCTTTTGAAAACGGGATGAATGTTTAAGTCTGTGTCCTTCACTTGCTGCACCGATTGTTGGCCTTTGCTTAGCGATTCTGGCTAACGATGTGTGTCTTACGCTGGTTGAAGTAAAGGCGTGTCGCCCACGGGCATCACCTTAAAGCCCACGTACAGCAGATGTGCTAACTCATGAAATGTCAACCAAAATTTCGAAATGCGTTCTCGTTTCGAAAAGATAAATCAAGTTGTGTTGTAAAACTAATCATGATGCAGAATAAATCTATAATGGTCCAGTTACCTGAGGGCGTCGGCTTTCGAAAGAACTATACAAAGTTTTAAGAAGAATCTGGACATATTTATGTTCCGAAATGATCAAGAGCGATGAGAAGTCGAGCTCACCCCCTGTAACTCCTTCTCATTTTGTCCCACCATTATGGGCGTGTTCCAACTATTTCAGCCCAGAACATCTATCTGTACACCACACATTTTTTACGTTGCAAATAGGGTACTCAAAGGCTTACGCCTATTTCCCTCAATAAACTGAACTGAACTGAACTGAACTTATTTTCGGCTGCATGCAAGATCTATACTCTGCAAAAAATGATTACTTAAGTAGCATGCGATTTTCTCATTGATTTCCGATGCCCTTGAAAATTCAAATATATTTCATGGAAAACATGCATAAAAATATTCATTCTTTTACTTATTCGGTAGAAAATCACGTCTTCTTCCAATTTCATACTCAAAAGAAGAGTATAATTCGGTTTTAAAAACTTTTCTTATTCCCGAGTGATTTTGAACCCGACCTGCTGTTACACTTGCATTCAGGGTTTCGAAACTACAAGCTGTATATTTTCCGTGCACGGAAAACCATGCATTTCTTTACGGTGTTAAGAGGAGACCATATGAGGTTCATAAAATTAAGCAGTGGATTTGAGCAATATTGTTACATTTAAAAGCCACATTCGTAAATGCAGATAAATGACGTTTCATGAACGGCCATTTAACGGTATTAAAAAAATCTCACAATTAGACACTTTTTTAAAACCGAATTATACTCTCCTTTTGAGTATGAAATTGGAAGATGACTTGATTTTCTACCGAATAAGTAAAAGAATGAATGTTTTTATGCATGTTTTCCCATGAAATATAATTGCATTTTCAAGGGCATCGAAAATCAATGAGAAAATTGCATCCTACGTAAGCAGACACTTTTTGCAGAGTATAGATCTTGCATGCAGCCGAAAATACGTTCTTTCGAAAGCCGACACCCTGAGGTAACTGGATCATTATAGATTTATTCTGCATCATGATTAGTTTTACAACACTACTTCATTTATCTTTTCGAAACGAGAACGCATTTCGAAATTTTGGTTGACATGTCATGAGTTAGCACATCTACTGTATACTGCTTCTTTGTTAGCAGCTCAACAGCTTAATTTATGTTCTTTTTTAAATAAGAGGGCATACGAGCATGAATGAATGTACATTAAGGGAAAGATTATTTCATCGGTTTTGCGTTTTACGCTCAAGGCTTTGTACATTCCGAAGAAACCAAACTATGCATTTTTTACGCGCGTCTACTAGCAGCGGTCGCTAGTCAGCACATGCTTTTCTCCCGAAATCAACGGGGAAACGTGCAATGTTCACAGTTGCCAAACTGACAGTAATAAGTTTCGCCATACACTGCCGACGACCGAAAGAAAAATTAACCTGACATTTTGAGTTTCTTTGCCGCAACGAATAAATAACATCCCAAATCGTGGTCGGGGAGGCGAATTATTTGATGTGTGGGTCCCGCTGGCCATCAAAGCGGACACTGCCGCGACGACCACTGGCTCACGTGCTGTCGGCTGCACCAAGGTCACTTGGCATCACATCAGAGTAGCTTGCAGAATGAGACGCACGCCTTCCACTTTTTCCTAGGGAATTCCTGAGCTCTCTCTCATAAGCGGCCGCTGGACGGCTCTCAGACATCGGTCGAGACGCACTTCCGACAAGGGCGAGGAAGCTGGGACGGTCATCTGAGGTTTAATTACCACCATCGGTAACTACACCCCCAGTGGCAAAAAATGTGCCACTGCTGCCTACACCGACAGCGGCTGCAAGTACGGTCAAACGCCCCTCCGCGACTAGACTGCCGAAAGCAGTCTCCCCTGTGTTCACGTGCAGCGGATCATGATTGCTGACTGTCAGTCGCTATACGACCATTCTTTGCGGAGGTAGGCATGGAGCCTCAGGAAGCAATACGGAGTGCCCATTTCATTTTGAAATCAGGCCCGCTCAGTGGGCATTACTGATTTTGCGTCAAAATCAGGTTGGACTCCGTTATCGGTAATTTGGGAAAAGGCGTTCATTGTCATCAGACGCTCTGCCATCCCTAAAGCTCCCAGGGAACAGTATGCCGGCTTTTGTTTGACTTATTATCTGTTGGTGAGGTGCACTTTTCTGAGGCAGACGAAAAATTGATACTAAAATAAGCGCATTGTAGGGGGTTTTCTCCGTCGACGTCTTCAGTTCAGAAGGGATCGATTATCTGCAAAAACATTTATTCCTGAGCTTACCTCCGAAATGCTGTCAATTTTTACTCATGCATTCGTCCAAACCCCTTCAAAGTCAACAGGACTGAAGCTGCTATGTTTGCATTTTTTCAAACCTCTTATGAAGAAATCGCCTACCGCTCGCTTTTGTTCATACGAGCTCATATTTATCAATCAACTGCTGGACTTTAAATAATTTTCCAAAACTGAAAGTTTTTGCACCATACGTTGGGTTATTTCATTTTTTCTCTGCCTTGCCCATGAAATCTCGTAGCTTTAGTAAATTCATTTAATGTCACACAGTGGCGCCTGTGGCGGGTAGTTTAGAAACTCCCTTAGTTTTGAGGTGTGTCGATGCGATCCTCGGGATTTAAACAGCATACGACAGCCTGTTCTCAACATGTTCTGGGATGTTAGTGGATTTCCGCTCTTTCCTCTTCTTCTTCTATATTGAAATCACAGTTTTGTATAAAATCTACTCTAGGTTTTCATCCATCTTTTAGAGAAGAAGCACAACTCTAAAATTTACGTGAAAATATTGAGAACTAGTAATATGCTATTTAATTCCACTTTTCTCAATAAATTATCCGGAGCAGTCAGGCACTAAATAATTCAGTAGTAAATTTTTGCAGGGAGAAGAGAGTAAAATTTCTGCCTCATTTCTCATTTCACAACCGTTTTCAGAGCGGAACGAAGTTATAATGAGTCATTCCACCGTTCACTTACTTTAATTACTGAAGCTTGTGCTCTGTGGGCGTGACCATTATCGTTTTCCTCTGGATTAATCGCCTCCAGCCTTAATGCGTGTATCATTCCGGATGCAGGCCATAACACAAGTTACCTAGTTTGACGCGTCAGTATCATTGTTACTGAACCCCTACAGCTACAGGGATAAAAGTAGGTAAGGAATTATTTCGGGTCCCATTTATAATAATTTACAGATAACTGCTGAGACAAATCAAAAAGTCCTATGTTAATTCCGTGTTCGGTTATGCGCATCTTTGATACTACAGTCCTTCGGCAGAGTTCTTACTTTAAATTCAGTATCCACAGGGTGGGGAAAGCTTTTCTACTGAATCACACTTCGGAATCATTGTCCACCGAATCGTTGACCACTGCCGACGTATTTTATCTATTTTGTCGTCTAACTTCTGAAAATACCACCTAGGTCTCGAAAACTCTCTGCTTCTAGGAAAAAAAATACGTTAGCTGAATGCGAGTGTACCCATGCATCTTTGTTCTCTAGCTAGATAAAAGACGTTCTTACGTCATAATGTTCATTTTTGACTTAGTTGAATCCTTTACCTTGAAAGATTTTATTGATTTGGTTTGTGTTCTGAACAAAAAAGAAGGGGAAGAAGAAAGGAAAATTGTGTGTTTACGAAGAAAGTGATGAAATAGTCGAGTATGCAAGAGAGAAAACATGCATTAAAATGGCAAACAGGAAAAAAATTGGGCATGTGAATGGGAGAAAAGCCTATTGCCAATGAAAACAAAGGAGATGGTGGACAAAGAGGGGTTTACAAGTGTAGGAAATGATAAATTAGCTTTTAAACCAAGTTTGTTAGTAAGCACGGGCACATCCTTCTAGGGTTGGGAGTCGAGATTGAGCCCCCGTGTTTTTGAAGTCCAAATTTGTCTCACCTCGCTTTTCTTGATAGTCGGCAAGCTTATCACGCAGAGTATAGAGCAGCTCTGATCAACGGAACTACAAAATTGCCTTGCTTGCCTCTTAGAAGATGAGGCAAAAGACTGTCACGTGCGTTTGTCAGGCTCATCGAATGGCGCATGAAAAGCGGTTTACACGTCGACGCAGCGGACCGCACGGCGGGACTGACCCTGTTTGGCCTACCGACAACTCGGGAAAGTACACCTCAGCTGTCACTATTCGTTGATGGCTCCAAATGTCGTGGGCGACTAAAACAACATGAAAGGTTCGTTTCTCGGTCGACTCCTCATTGCGGCTCCGCGCTAACATAGCGTTCGAAGTTGGTTGGGTGTGGCAAGTTTATCTCACTACTAGTTAGACTGTGGTTAAGTGCAGTCGGCCGACTTTTTTCAGTGCCATAGCCTGAAGAAGTCTTAAGACAAATCTACCACTCTTGATTTCACGTTCGAAAGGAAGTTTGCAAGGGCCTACACTTTTTATTATGGAGCATCAATAGGACAGCAAGATGAGGCAACCTTTTGCCAAGGTATTTTTTGCCTTTGGACAAGGTCACGTGCTCAAGTCACGCGTATTTCCGTGACCAGTCTTTTTTATGAGGACGAAAAACAAGCGTGCACATTGGTCCGTAACGGCAGATCATGCTCTTTTTATTTTCGATCAGTCGATGAGATGGGATATAGACAAAGATGAGGGGCGGAGAAATAGCCATTTCTAATTTGTTAACTTTCATCTTATAATTACTCAACACCCAGTGCTGGCGATTCCGACGCTTGAAGTGACGTCCTCTGAATCAACGGACACCGGTTTCGCAGCTGCATCCTGATGAGGTGCATGGAATAGCGTTGGCAGAAACACACCTTGTATGTTTACGGTCACTTCAAGTCCCTCGACGAAAGTGAATGAAGATGGATTTGACGATTGGACAGCTTTGTCCACAGTAGAGCAGACCACACATGTAGCATTTGCCTATTCCTATCTCTCTCTCTCTCTCTCTCTCTCACTCTCTCTCTCTCTCTCTCTCTCTCTCTCTCTGTTTGGACAGAATTTGAACGGTCGCTTCGAGTTCGCCGATCCGGATGGATGAGGGCTGAAGGCCTTCGAACTGACGAAAATAGCCTGTCGCAGATAGGCTGCTGCGACTCTCACGCGTGAATATGTAACCCACGGGGCGTCAAGTGAACCTGTTGAAGTAGGCACGGCCGCGGTGTCCGGTGTGTGTCTTCGCGGTCGCAAATTCCGTAACTAATTCCCAAACTCCCTTCCCATCTCAAATATCGCTGACGATAAATACAACATGAAGTGATTGTTTCTTGGTTGCGTACTTGTCGGCGAGTCCTCATGCGGCCTGACGCTAACACACTGTTTCGAGGCCGCTGGTTGGCTGGGGCAAGTGTATCCCACTACTAGTTAGACTGTGGTTAAGTACAATCGGCCGACTTTTTTCAGTGACATGGCATGGAGAAGTCTTAATATAAACCGACCACTCTTGATCTCACGTTCGAAAGGAAGTTCGCAGTGGTCTACAATTTTTATTATAGAGCATTACTAGAACAGCAGAATAAAAAATTTTTTAGCCCGTGCATTTTTTGCTCTCGGTCACTCTCAAGTGCTCAAGTTCCACGTATTTCTGTGATCAGTCTTTTTTTATGAGCACGGAAAACAAACGTGCACATTGCTCCATAACAGCAGACCATGTTCTTTTCATTTCCAATCAGTCGATGAGATGGGACATAGACAAAGATGATGGGCGGAGAAATAGCCACTTCTGGTTTGCATACTTTCGTCTAATGATAAATCAAACTCAGTACCGGCGTCCGGATGCTTGAAACGAGATCCTGTGGACCAGCGGACACCGGGTTCGCAGCTGCATCCTGATGGGTTACATGGGCAGCCGTGGACAGGAACACACGTCTTAACTTTACGAGTTACTCCATGTTCGTCTACGCGGGTGGATGAGGGTTGAAGGCCTTCGCACAGACGAGAATAGCCTACCGCAGATCAGCTGTCGAGACACTCACGCACGAATATTTAACCCACGGGACGTCAAGTGGACCTGTTGAAGTAGACACGGTCGCGGTGTCTGTTGTGCATGTATCTTCACAGTCGGAAATTCCTGAACTAATCCCCAAACTCCCTTCTCATCCACAAACGAAAAGTTCTACGAAGAGGGCGACGTACAATTCTGTAGACGGCCCAGGCTTACTCCGGTCAACTTCCCACTAAACAAAAGTTGTGACCTACAGTGGAATTCGGCAACAACCTGGGATGTATAAGCAACTCTACTTGGGACTACCACTGTTTTCTCCCTCGCGGAGGAGGGGCTGGAAAAGGTGACTTCCCAGTGTTGATGAAGATTGTCGTCGGCAAGCAGACTGCCGATTGCGAACGCAAAAAATGCGGTTGAAGAACTACAACAAACAACAATTTCCTGTACCCATGTCCATGCACTCCCACAGTCTGCCAAAGCAATTAGTGTCAATCTGCTAACCTGGAAGGTTTCCTCCCCCTCAGACAATCCAAAGGCAAGCGGACCGGAAAGGTGGACAGTCCAGATCGATCGCGGACTGGTTCGCTCCAATGTGGACATTGCGGCTGTCAGTGAGACCCGCTTCTCTGGAGAGGACCAAATGGAGAAAATGGGTGCTGGATACACGTTCTAAAGCAGACGTTCAACGGCGGAGTGGTGAGACGCCCAAGT
>CACRXP010000001.1:727023-737856 GCA_902702965.1 Spirometra erinaceieuropaei
CGACCAGCTCCGACGACGTGAAGAACAAGTTTTATGAGAACGTGCACGCCCTCCTGTGGTCTATGCAGAAGACGGACAAAATGATTGGACAAAAACACGATAGCACAGACCATACTGTGTGGGATGGAGGGCTTGGCCGCCACAACATCGTCGTCCGCGACAACAGCAACTGTCCCTCCATTCTCAGGCCTGAGTGGAACACAATCTTATCCTGACCAACACATTCTTCAGTCTTTCGATGTGGGAGAGAGCGCCATGGACGCATCCTTGCTCTTGTCACTGGCATCTGCTGGAACATGTTCTCGTTCACAGGTGTGACCAACGCGATGAACGACACTTACCGCTGGACAAGTCACCGCCTTGTCATCTCCAGGTTGAGGCTCAAGATGCAATCATGCAGTTGATTAAAATTTGACATTTGCATGAACTCCAACTTTGAACAGGTACAAAACCTGGAGGCGCACCTTAATGTCGGGACCCAGTGGAATACCCATAAAAGTACCACAATAGAAGCTACTCTCAACACAAGTCGGCAGCCCTAGGGTTGGTTTGCTTTTAATGACGAAGAAATCTGCAAACGCGTCTCCCAGAAACATGGGTTACAGCGGACGTAAGCTATCGACAGAGACAACGCCAATACGGCCGCGCACTTCTGGCACCGACGGCTAGTGTAACAGAGACTGAAGGAGATGCAAAACGACTGGCTGACTCACTCTACCGGCTGAAGATGAATAATTAACAACGTGCGCCTGCCGAAATTGGCCTCCTTCAATTATATTTAACTCTGCAGAAATAACACGCTTCCAATTTGAACATTGTATTAGCTGCTTGGGTCTGAATAGTCATCCGGAAAGTTGTGAGAAAGGTTCACTGACAAAGATATTGATCCTAGAAGGACTATTTCCGGCTTGTTTGCCGTTAGCAGTCAGTGAAACACTAATCTCAGGCTGTGCATCCAAGTGTCGGACCCGGAGTCAATCAATTGTCCAGCAAAGCCCTCGCCAGCTCACTAACCTACACGCATCACGTCTGCTGAGGCTGAGAATATTCAGTAACATGGGGCTGGCGAACGCTGACCTAGCTCGGTTACAGGGCGGAAATTCGCATTTCCGTTCAACTTTTGAGCTGGATGCCTTCGAGCCACACAGGCGGTTGCATAGTTATTAGGCATCAATATGCAAATGCCTATTTCAGCCCTGCAGGCTAGATGGTTCGGTGCATGTCACTACCGTGTGCTTCAGAAAGAAACTTCGCAGCGGCCAATCTGAAGACTGGTGTCTAGCAAGTTCCTCACTAGGGAGGATGAGATGGATATATTTTCTGGTCTTGGGAGCCAACTAAACATGTTCGCAATTGGCTTGACGATTGTACAGCTTTGTCCACAGCAGAGAAGACTACGCAGATAGCATTTAGCTACTTTTATCTCTTTTTATGTGTGGACAGAATTCGAATAAATATTACACCTCCCTTGACAAATCGTAAGAACTTACCATCGCGATTATGTATTAAGGAAAGAATCTGTCCGCGTAAATAAAAAATAGACAACAAGCAAATTCCAAAAGATAACGGGTTTTAATGATGGTTCGAGGTCATGAGAGGTCATTGTTGTCCGCAGTGTGATGTCTGCAACGGCCTGCTAATGGATGCCTAAATAAAACAGCACATGACATGATCCACAGTCTACCGACAGTTAATTGGCGTCCTTCACCCTACAGTTGCCTGCCAGACAGACCGGGTTGGCACTACCCCCTCGTTGTCTTCGGATGTCACACTTCCCAATTCCAGATTAGACAAAGGAAACATAATTAGCAGTAGCTGTGCGTCTGTTCTGTCATGATTCGCTAACCATGGCTATCGCAGTTTGTTATGCGTTCGCAATTCTCTGGCATCTGGTTCCCTGCCGGTAAATGTGTCTGCACTCCCGCTGGGTACACAGGGCGTGCGCATCGTTGCCCACTGACTTGTGTCATCTCATCTTTCTGACCCATTTTTGGTTTTGGTTGAAACCCTGATCAGGTGTTTGTTGTGGACAGGGGGGTGTGGTGATACGCTCGGGTGCGGGTCCGGCCGCGCTAGCCAACTGCACCCTCTCCCACCCCGGCCCTCTTAACCATGTCTTGACATCGGGCCCAGATGGGGCGGAGGAGAGTGTGAGGTAGATGCTGCGAAAGCCTACCGCCAATATAAGCTAATTTGCGCACCAGACATCGTGTCTGCTCTCATCTTGCTGTGAAGCACCCGATGGACGTCGTCGGAAGCTACGGTCGAGCTGTCACTAAAAAGTGTCTAGCCTTGCTAATTTGATAGAAGACAGCGATGCCACGTCATCGAACTGACTAAGCCGGAACAAACCCTCCGGTTTATTCGCAATAGCCGCTTCTAGCAAAAGGAATCGAATGCCTGTAAATGCTTGCTCGCGTCGACAAACCATCTGCTTTTACGTGAACAAAAATGACCACGCTAGTCCAAATCTAGTCCAGTAAACCATTCCAACGTCTGGATTTATTAAGCCTTTTATTTATTTGAAATTTATTAGGTGCATCGGCCTAGATGAGTGCATAAAAACAGTCCCCGCTGTCTACTAATCTGTCCAGTCATGTGGTCAAAAGAACGGCAGATAAATGAGAGTGCTACCGAACGTATTTCCGGAAAATTAAAATGCCCAGCCCGGTATCCGCCCTGAGTGTACGTCCTGGTGTAGCTTACTGTTGCCTCAGTAGTTTCAGGTCCATTTTAAATGCTTTACTGTTGTTACAAACCTCCTCCGTTGAACGAAAAGCTTGACTCATCGCACCGAAAAGGTAGTGTCAAATAGTTTTGCGGTAAAAAATCTGAGCAGATGCATCTGACAGTCATATCACTGTCCGTGGTGAAACGCAGGATTTAAAAGCAATAAACATCATTTCACTTAATTATGTCCCCGATTTTCGGACTTTTACTATAAGATCTCGTAAAACTTTGTCAGCGTACTCTGCTCAAACTAAAATGTCCCACGAATTTTGCAGTGATAGTCGTATTCCTTTGGCAGTATTATCCGAATGGGACAGTTGCACTAGTTTTTTCGTCCTGTGAAGTTTGTTAGATCCCCTCCAGTGTACTTTTTGACAGTCAGCTTGGACAGTGTTTGCACGCCATCTGATTTTCATTCCCGCGAACTTAATTGCGAAATTATTCTTTACATGCTCTGCCCTATATCCATGTGAAGGTTGTGGCTCACCTATCCTTACTGGCTCCCCTGCAATGCCCTTTAAAACTTACACAGCCTCACCTGAGAAAGTGGTATAAATAAATTTCCTATCTCTGAGCTCATAGGCCACGTAAGACAAGGGAGCTGTGCAATGCTTCGTACATGGCATATCTGGTCCGTTAGAACGACCCACATCGCCGGCTGTAGACCAACACCGGCGACACTTCTGTGAAAAGGCTAAACTTCATCAGATAGCTACGATTAATATCTGAAAGGCATGTGCCACGTGTTTGTAAGGTGTGAAGAAATAATTTTCCGACTGTGGGTACTAGCAGAAAGCAGAATAGAGCAGCACCAAGCTGGGGATAGACCATGTGTGTCCTACGCTGACGGCACAAACTGTCAGAGCACGGCGCGCACAGGCAGGATGAACTTTTTATCCTACTGTCGTTTGCATGTGCAGATCAAAAAGGTCAAAACAGAGACTACGAGTTGTCACATATAGTCAGATTTCTGCGGTGTTAACTGATAATAAGTACTTTCACGAAAGTAGGAAGGCGAATTAGGGTGTTAGACCATCTGTTTTGCCTTTCGAAATTTCTGTAATCGAATGATTTATTTAAAAACTGCTGAAGCAGCTAATCTGCACCGGTTTTTTTACCAGTAAACCTTAGGTATTCGTCTGCAGGCACGAAGGCTGTCTGGCAAAATCTCTACTGAAGTTAATTCATAAAGACTTATTCCCAGAGCCTGGTATACATCAACATGAGTTAAGGTCATAAATATGTAATTTAATAGTTCGGGGGACTAAGCGCTGATCGGATCCCATAGAAGAACATATCACTAAACGTTTTGGTCGGAAACTTTTTTTATTCTTCAAGAATAGCGCTCTGTCAAAATGATGTGACTTTGGGCGCCACCACTGAACTCATCAGTATGAGACCAAATTATAAAGGAATCGCCACTCTTTTGTTTATGTATGAAATTACCCATTAATTCACTTGTTCGGGTCGCACGTCGCATTACTGGTTTTCTTTGGACCGATTTCTTTTTCTCGCTGTCTTCTTGGGCATGTGAACTCATTCTATTCTCTTTGACAGTTGTTGGTTGAAACAATCTTATCTGCTTAAACTTTTTTGATATCTCCAGATCTTTCCGCTAATGTCGTTTTAAAATAGCCAAAAATGGATGTCACCTAAGGCTCCCTTCGTTAATAACCACGATGTCAGACGTTTAAATGTATTGCATGTTATGTCATTTATGTAATCAGAAGGTTGAAAGTTCACATCAAAAGTTAAAAGTTAGAATGTTTGAGGTTACAGGGAATTCGCTATATGACTCTGTTCAAAGTCTACGTAAGAAAGCGAGCCAGTTAGTGACACGCTGTCCCAAAACTATTCTTTTTGGATTGTAAACAGAAATAGACAAGTGTTCTTTATCTGACGAACTCTACTTGCGAAAAACAAGTATTTGATTGAAGCCTTGTGTGGGGGGATTTAAAGAATAGGTTATGTGTGGCACGCGTCAACTGGCTGTTTGGCCCACCCCCATCTCGGGTCGTCCTGACCTTGTCACACCATCAGAAGGCGGGGTATGGGAAGAGTGAAGTAAGAGGGATGCGATAAAGGTCTGCTTCACCGTAAACAAAGTTGCCTGCAAGTTACGGCTTAGCGCATATCCGGGGGGGGGGGTCAGGTGGAGGGTGTGGTGGAGTTCGTCGCTTGCGACCGTCTAATTATCATGGAAGTCGGTCATATCGACTTCGAGGTGGTTCTGGATAGGACACGGGGGTCGGGACTCCCCTCCCCCCTCATAATAAAGGCGGCCTAGTGCTGAATTTTAGGGAGATGCGGGTTAGAGGTAGGGATCGGGTTAGAGTTTTACCTATTTCTGATTTCAAATTTAAGTAAAACAATTCCCAACTCTATTGAACAAGTGATGTATCTTTCCGTCAAGACAACCTGCATGAAAATACTCAGTAAGAAGGGTAAGTCGCCGCACAGAAGAACTGTCTGTGTGTATCGCCCCGCAACCACTTCGCGTAACCTCCCACCACGCTCCCCAAATTCATACGGTGTTTGCCAATAGGGGTGGCATTCATTGAACTGACGTGACTGTTGGATGCAGTGTGGCAGTGTTTTACCTTCAGATCTCCATCTAAAGTCTAAGCAGACTGTCGGAAATCGCGGAACCAGAAAGTCATCATTTTTACGATGAAGTATAAACAGTTGGAGAGTGACTATTACCGGTCCATATTACGATGTTAATAGCCAATCATCCTTCACGCCTCATCTGGTAAAACGCAAAATGTAAGGATTGTTTGGGCCTTGACTCAAGCCCAGTATCAGCTCATCCTTCTGTTTAGTTATGGTGTTGGCTAACGATGGCAATAAGGCCGCACACTGTCACTCCAGCCCTCCCCGTCTTTTTAGGATATACCTCTACGAGCATTCGACAGACCCTTTCTTCCTAAGGCTCAGCAAATTTGGGTAAGGGAGCACCCACGGTCTTCGAAGTAAATCAATCAGAATTTCACCTTTCTAGGGAAAGAATTTGGTAATCCCGCTATTTATATTTACAGGTTAGTCAATCCTCACTGCAACTGATGTGCCAAAATTTGATTAAAATCGATGTGCACGGTGGCACGTGTGAGTTGCGAATTTTAAGGCATATAAATCGGTAAATAACGGTGAAAATGCGAAAGAGTTATGAAATAATCGAGTACTTCTCTGCCAGTGACCTATTCTCATGACGTCGATGACGTTATATTCGCCGTTGCACGAGATATGCTTGCTATAATTTTAGCTCTATTTTTATTGGGAAAACTCAGAGTTCTCTGGAGGTCACCCATGGTGGTGTCTCTCAGTCAACTTACACTACTTCAAAATGATGGCGATCCCCGGCTTCTCAAAGAGAACTTGGACAACTTCTGTGCGAGGGGATCAGACGACGACCTAGTCAAAAAGCAGAAATCTGCCCAGTGTGTTCTCAGGTTACCATCCTCGCACAGTTCGGCGATATTCTTTTAGCGAAATTTTGCTCTTTTCATAACTTGGAATCACCCTTTCTCACCCTCTCCTCTAATCCCTCCTTGATCCTTCTCACAGATCTTCTTTTTTAAAAAACATGCAGCTTATTTAGCATGCTTGCTGTGTCTGTCCCATTTCTTTGTCTTTCACAATTTTCCCCGCTTTGCCATAGAGGGTTGTCCACATGCTAAAGCATGTCCTCCACATGCCTTATTCCGCCTTCAGGTTTCCTTATCCTTTTCAAATTAATAACATAGGTTGGTGAAAGTTGGCACCCGGATGATTTTATTATTGAGTGTGGGTCACCTCATTAACGTAAATTGAACGAAGTTCACGTTAGTTTGTTCAACACCGCGCGATTTTATATTACATCGGTTGACTGCCAGTAATCCGATAATCTTTCCTACCATTTTGGTACGTTTTCTAAAGCGCCTACCCCTTCAGTCTAACGGTTATCCACTTTTTTATATCACTACCTGCTGTACCTGATTCGACAGACTTATCGTCTGGTCATCGGACTTAGAATATACTTTGCTGATTATATGTTTATGACCACATTCTACTTCTTTTCCCTCTTCTACTTTTTCCTGCCTTTATTGTATGAGCCTATCCATCGTATGCTTGTTTCGGTTGATGGTATGTTGTATCCCTTTCTAGCCTATGTCATAGTTCCCCGATAACAGTCACCCGCATAACTCTGTTCCTTAAGGTGCCTTTAACTCGTCTTATTTCGCTGTAAAGATCGACAGGTCGCTTCTTGCAGTCCGGCTAGAGTTTCGGCACACCAGAGAATTTGCCACTGCATGTCTCGCAGGATTTTTTGCGCATTGTAAGCTGAGGTCAAATTGTCGCCGGGGTAGTCATATGATTTTGCATGACAGATCCTTGAGAAAAAATCAGCGATGTAGGCGGAATTCGAACTCTCGTCAACCAAACGCTCTAGCCACCCAAGCTACGGGGCTCCAGGACCATAGCAACGATGAAAAATCTCACTAGCCATTACAGCGCGCTGACTGCTCAAACTAAGAGCATTACGCTTCTTTCTTGTGGCTCCTCGACATTGGCATACCGAAAGCAATGCCAAGTAGAATCAATAAAAGCCATGAAAACACAGACGACTTTAACGACCTTTTCGAGGTTGCTGACAGGGACCAGTGGACTCAGTCTTTCGTCGACCAATAAGATTCGACTCGCCTGGGTCGCTATTTGCTCCCTCGACTCTGCAGACATAGATCAGCGCTTAAGGCCATTCGGTCAGGTTCAGCCCGATTTACGGTGGTTTGAAAAAATGAAAAATCCCCACAGCAGTCCATCGCTTCCGTGTCTGATCCACAGGCAGTAGGGCGTTTAGGGACAAACTTAAGGTCAGTGCTCATAACGCCATCTCACTTGCCTCAGCATTGCTCGGAAAATATTTTATCCTACTCTTTATTTATTAAATGTTTCAAAGGTTCAAAGGGCGAACCCCACATGAATGCATATTTACGGGAAAAAGTTGAGAAGTAGTGACAATCGACACTAGCAATTAAGTAAGATTCTTGCGTGCGCCATTCCACAGCACAATCATGCTACTATCAATACTAGTGGACGGGAGACAAGGAATACTGCAATAACCATTACCCATCAGTGACCAGACATCCTCAACTCCTACTCCGGGAAAGTCTACAGCTTGAAATGGGCTGCAGTTAGTCATTAAATTCCCATACTGTCGCAGACTTCCGTCTCGTCGACTGCGATCAGAATATTGAGAGTCACCTTACGGTGGTATTCACTGGTCCAAACAAGATGCTGAACAAAATACAGGCTTTCCTTTTCCCATTATCACTCGTGTCTACAGCTCATGCGGCTGGTCGCGCTGAGACGAAGATGTCTTAATCAAAAGGTAGTAACTGAAGCCGCTTAATTAATCCGTAACTGCCTATGAGTACTGTGAACATTCAAAGGCAAGTTCTGACATGACGTTACACGCTTCGATTGGTTCGCACCTCAGCCAAACAGAGCTGCAGATGCAACCCGTCATTTATGCGGTCGATTTAGGCCAGCTAGACTATTTCTTTGTTTGACCACGGCCGGTGCTCGCCCGACCCCCACTCCACGTGCGGCTGAGCGGCCGAGGTTCAGGCCCAGTCATGTCGAACCGATGGGGTAGGCAGATGTCCCACATCTCTGACCCAAGACTCGCGACGCAGGGCCGCACATTAAACGCGTCACTGC
The DNA here is from genome assembly GCA_902702965.1 of Spirometra erinaceieuropaei. Taxonomy (NCBI): domain Eukaryota; kingdom Metazoa; phylum Platyhelminthes; class Cestoda; order Diphyllobothriidea; family Diphyllobothriidae; genus Spirometra; species Spirometra erinaceieuropaei. The sequence continues at coordinate 735,454 of CACRXP010000001.1, forward strand.
CCAGTCGGGCAGCCAGGGGCTGGGACGAGAACGGCGATGATTAACGCTCGCAGGGGCAGCGGTGGCAGCTGTGTGCTCCCACCCCGCTATCGGTGCCGGTCGGGAAGAGGCTGGAGCACTGCCACCACCCCCAATTGTGCGGTCGCTATGGTACCGCCGGCCTCGGTCACGGTGCTGCGACCGTCGCTAATCCCCAAAGCAGGCTTGGGTTACATGCCCGTTCCAGTGAGCCCGAACCAAACTGTGACGACCACAATGATTCACCACCGTTGATTGTCAATTTCAAACGTATTCGGGCTTGGTTACCAGGTGCACGTGACCGTAAAAACACCTGGGCCTCACGCTAATGGCACCTACACTCTATTCAGCTCCCGTTCCTGCCGTCTAGCGGTCTTGGCGTACGGTTTGCCCGCATTCGATTATGGTAAGGAATGATGCAGGATTAATTATCTGCCACAAAAGTTGGGTTTTATGGTTTGAACGAACGCTGGATGGTGAATCATTTTCCGCACAAGTTATGCTCCCTATGGAGGTAGTAGCATCTATATTGGATTTCCTGAACTTGCCTTGGTCGTGGAGCCAAAAATCTTTCCTAATAAGCCAGAGAGGATTGACATCCGAGGATAATAAACCCACATTGCCGGTCGAGAAGAGAATACTTTCAATTATCGTAGCCGAAAAACCACCCTAAGACGGTTCAGATAAGAAAGCACTCGGTTTAGAAGCTAGTGGAACTAGCACTCAAAATCATTAATGAAGTTGAGCAGTGTGGATTTATCGGTCTTCAATTGAAAGTGGTCGTAAACAAGTCAAGCCAGTAATAAAGTCCCTTTAACTTTTGTTTGCATATCTGGCGGTATCACTGAATGAACTGAGTTTTATAGCCTGGATAAACGATGGTTCGCAAGTCGAAAACTTTAAGGTGCACACTAGTCTTCGATAACTTTTCCTTTGTAGCAGCTAAAGGTGGCTACGAGGTACGTAGACTTCAGGACAGAACATATATATCAAATTCACTTTTGTGTGTATTCAAAGGAACGAATGCCCGAACCAGTATTGGAAAGCGCTGAGGCAAAGTAAAACCAATACTTACGGGGGAAAACTGGGAAGGTACGTAGAAAACCGGCTAGAAAAATAGAGGGACGAAAGAGTTCACGTTCTGCGTCCACCAAAGAAGACCCGTCATGCTGAACAGGTTATGGCATCAAAAAGAGAGCCAGGACTAAATATGAACTATTTCCCTCGGACCGTTCAGCAGGCGAGGCTTCCAGCATTCTAGTTCGGTAGCTACGCAACTTCCCTCCTATAAAGCTGAATAAGAAACCTCAGCATTTTTCGAGCAATAGTCAAAGCCTTCGGCAAACGTGAACTTAGGTGCTGCTTCTGGGATCCCGATGTTACTCTCTTCGCAGAAAAGCGGACCAGTTAACATCAGGAATTCAACTCAGGAACCTGTAGTATCCTACTTCCGGCCTAGAGCAAACCGCTAATAGAAGAAAAGTGCGCAATGTCTAGAATCACTACCAGAAAAGCTGGGTCATTACAACTTAAAACTGCCAAAACCAGGACCCTTTGGCAGATGGAGACACAAACCTCGGTAGCAACAACAGAGCTATGAAATCATGATAACGAGGCCCAGCGTAGGTGCAGGGGTAGTTCTGACGAATAGACAAGACTTTTTAATCAAATGAAAATTAACATTGACCGTCGGAAACATTGGGCGATATTCTACAAAGGGACCGACGCACGACTTACCCTCTATAGGATCCAAGATTGAAGACTACATTTGCATCTTAAATGAACAGAGCGAATTTCGGCTAGGTCGCAGTTGGTAGCCAAGCCCTGTATTACAGGTGGCGGGGGGTTTGTTTACTGCGGCTATTTTGTGGGGTTACATAATCACATCTGATCCATTTGGCCTTCGTTTTACGTTTGGGGTTAAGATTAGGGTACCAGTTAATGGTCTTCGATTTTCGGGTTAGGGTTATGCATTTAGGCTTAGGTTTTCTGGTTACGGTTAGGGTTTGAGCGTAAGATTAGGTTTCAGTATTACGGTTAGGTTTTTCAGTCACGGCTATGTCTAAGGGCTACGGTTACGTTTACGATTTCGGCTAGGGTTGCCGTTAGAGTTAACGGTTAACGTTTAAGGTCGAGGTTAGAGTTAGGTTTAAGGTTAGGATTAGGGTTAAGGTCGCCATCCGCTTCCTCATTTCTGGCTAACAACTGCGATCGAACCCGAATTTCGTCTAAAGGCGTCTGGGAAAGATGAAACCAAGACATTGGAAGACTCAGTCTGGAAAAAGGTTCAAAAGTTGCTGGATAAAAACCTCATTGATTCTAAAACCGCACTATTCCTAAAACTGAGAGACACACACCTTCAGACTATACGGTCTACCAAAAACG
>CACRXP010000001.1:757567-768174 GCA_902702965.1 Spirometra erinaceieuropaei
AGCCACTTTTGTCTTTATGAAGGCGCCAATCCCCGCTGATGAAAGGAGCTTGCTTATTTTTTCATATACCTATTTTAAATATACATATTACAGACAACTGCCTTCGGAAGATAATCATGATGGTAAAGCTTAATGCCACATGCCTCGTGCAGACACGGGACCGTTGAATGTAAATCATAGATAACGACTTGAGTGAGTAGTTTCCTGTCCACCAAAAGAACTGGCTCCTAACTATTTGTGTGTCATTTCCAACCCTGACTTTTCCAGCGAACACCTCAGAGTGAAGGCCTTGGCGATTTGACTAGGAATGGGTTCAACTCTTCACCGAAGCAATGCCCAATAAAGGCAATTTGCTTCAGAGTTTGCAGCTGGCCGACAGGTCCCATCAAGCCAAATGGGATAAAACAATCGAGGTAAATCCTGAGGTATTCCCCTCACGGAAAAGATACGTCTTCCCCACTATAAGGATTTAACTTCTTCGTACTATCGCGGTGTACTAAAAGCCCTGAAATGGAATTTCTCCAGCTGGTAGGATAATTTCGCCTTCATCTAGAATGATGGTTTGACTGCAAAGCTGCCGATTACTTCGTTATTTGTGACACGCCTCAATTTTGTGAGATCGAGCTCGATTATAATATGCGTTAGACTGCGGCTTCAGGTCAGAGCGAGTACCTGCTCTGGTTGTCTAGTGTTTTAAACTGAATCGCTTACTGATAAGAACATGGCGCTAAGATCCACTTCAGGGAGAGTGACACGGGAGGAATGACGGAGCGTCTCTGTCCTCTCCGGTATTGAGCGTCAAGCTGCAAGGACACCTTCTTAATGTGACCATTATGACAATCCTACTCGTGTGAACTCTGAAAATCTTTGGTGAAAATTTGATAAAATCAAAATGCGAGTTCCAGGAATAAATACAGAGGAAAGGGAGGCCATTGCGTCTCCTTCTCTTTAGGGGAATCCTGATATATGTGAAGTTCGAGGCGAGACCGCGAGTCGTAAGCGTATAAGGACTGTTTGGTTTTTCTAGCCAATTATAGTTACGCCAGTCTCCGGTTGTCTTGATATTGCCTTGCAAATAGGAGGTAATGTGTAGAGGGAGGGAGGGTAAAGTAGATACAGCGGCAACTTACGCGAGTTTCACGGCCCAGCGTACTCGTCGGGCAACAGGTGACCTCGTCGTTTTCAAACGGCCCAACTACTCATGGCGTACTTTTTTCTTCATGCACTTCACTATTACGGATATATTCATCACACTTATCTAATTTACAATAAATACCAATGGTCTAAAAATTTTACTCACATGTCAGCAACTACTCGTTGAATGTTTTTACGGACCGTGACCATTTTCCCTGATAATATTGTGTAATTAAAAATCTAAGAACCCGTATCCGATGTCCTGATTTCACTAAATAAATTTAGATTCAGAAACAAATGAACAAAACTGGGATTTTTGATCGGGATCCGAAAACTACTTGCTATGTAAAATATGTGCGACATGACAATAGGACTCCCTAATACAAGTGGCCTTGTAGCAGATTCCAGGGAGGTCAGGATTTAGGGGTGCTACGTGTGAATAAGAACCCCCGGTAATACAAACGGGCACATTTTTCTGCGTCAAAACCTAACCGTAACATCAACCTTAACTCCAACCCTTTGGCTTAAACTTGATCCTAGCCCTAACTCCCAGCCCCCTGGGGATTAGTTCGAGGATTTTAGAATAGGAGGGTTTCTATTCCCGTGTCATACTTTAATAAAAATGGAAATTAAGGAGAAATGCAATGCGTTATTCCAGATCTAACTGCCAAAATTTAAAAAGTGATTCACCTTCTGTCTTTCATATGAGACACATCTATGGCTTCTAGGTGGCATTTGGAGGGCATTCTCCGTCCGCCCCATCACTACTGACAACCTGAGGAGGCGGCAGGGATGTGCGAAAGTCAGCTGCCATGGAAATGAGCAGATCTCCTCCTCCCTTATCAACATTTGTTGCCGCCTTCCCACCTCATTACACTTTAATCGCGTTGTATTCTGTGCCAAACGTCACCCACATCCTTTGTCAACACTCTCAAAGGGCTCGGATTTAACCCTATTGCGTGAGTAACAGTAAGCAATAAGAAGATGCTGCGGAGTGCCATCGGGGTGTGCAATGCTTTGACGTTCGGGGGAAGAAGAAAGTGCTTAGAATGCATAAAACCGCTGTGAAACACAAAGAAAGCGCTTCAACAACATAAAACCGCTGGGAACCACACTTGGCCGTCTTGCCAAGTACTGTCCGTGACCAAGTTCCTTAAATACTAGCCAAAATGCTAATATTCGTTTTCGATTTGGAGGGATTACTTTAGTGGGGTTGTAATACTGATTATCGTTCAGTATTCTTCCAAGATATTTCAGTCACGACAGAATGCCGACTTTTGAGCGCCATTCTTTTCGGTCGTCTATAAAAACCGTACCTAAGTAGCATGCACTTTTTCTATTAATCTTCCATACTTTCACAAATTCAAATATATTTTATAAAAAAACATGCAAAATTGTTCTTTCCTGCACTCATTTGGTAGCAGACTGCGTCTTTCTCAAATGCCATGCTCAAAAAAGCATATCTTTATATTTAAAAAAGTTTGCAATTATGAGATTTTCAAGACCATGAAATGATCATTCGAGTAGTATCATGTCTGTCCGTTTATAAATCCCTCCTATGAAGTACACAAACACAGTTCACATTCACTGCAAAATTTTATGAACTTCATATGTCGTCTTCCTAAGGGTATGGAGGAATTTGCGATTTTCCACACGCATGTAGCATGTAGACTATAAATCCTGGACACAGATGTAACGGCCGATCGGACTCAAAATTATTCGGAAATAAAGGCCGTTTTCAAGCCGAAAAATGCGGATATGAAATCAATAGAAACATTTATTTGCTATCAAATAGGCATATGGGAGGTTATTCTTGATCACGTTTTTTACAAAATATACTAAAATATATAATGGCATTGAAAATCAGCGAAAAATGAGTGCTACTTAAGGAGTCATTTTGGTCAGTGGGGTTTTTTCCGACGGCCGAAAGGTAGTACATTCAAAAACCAACATCCTGGAGTAACATAATAGTGTGGGATTATGCTGAATGTTAATCAGTACTGCAACCCCACCTAACCCATTCTTCCTAATCGAAAACACATTTCAGAATTTTAGTTTGCATGTCACTATGTTGGTCGCTGAGTATAGATGTAACAAAAATTGAGAGAGCAAGTGGTCGCGTATAAGTCGCCTTCACTTAACGGTTTTTTTTACACGCCTTAAATTTGCAGTAGGGTATACTAAAACTGCCCCCAGATGACGTGGTTGCAGACGCAAGCAGAACGGAAAGTATGCTAATAGCAATTTTGTATAAAAACATTAAGAATTGCTTGACTGCGATTTCGAAAGGCTGAGTCCTTCGTTTTCGCGTAAAATAACCTCCGCACATAATGAGAAAGGTTCCGATAGCATAATTGGTCACGCAATTTTTCAGGGATGGCATACTCGTATTCCTACTCTCTGATAGTTTTGGGTAATTCGCTACAATTTTTGCGATAGTTTATTTCCTAAAATCACCAGTGAGAGACAATAGCGAGCGCACAAAGGCCGTCTTTATTTCTTTTGATTTTTAAAACGACCTTCTCTTCTTGTTTGAACGTATTTGTCTTCTTCAAGTGAAAATTCTTAAGACAAGGGAGGGCTGGATTGGTTGCCAACACTTGGCGCTTCTAGAACCGCGATCCTCATGCCATCTTCTGGACCCACTGAATGGGAAATCTGCAGATTTTTCGCCCTTGTGAAAGGATTGACCACTTCAATAGAGGAGAGTTCCGGGATGAATATATACTAATCGCTTCGTGAGGTTACCTTCAGCTTCCATCAAAATACAGTTTACTGATCTTTCACAGAAACAGTTCTTGGAGTTCTTATGATATCTATATTCCTCGGCTGTTCAAAGGATACGGTATTATGGGTGGGAATTACGTTCAAAGGCTCTATCTATTGCTTAAACTAAGATGAGCTGCAAAAGTACTTAAAAATAATGTCGTCTCTGGGGGGTTCTATTGGAAGTTCAAATTCCACACTGATTGCTTCATAGTAATAATGATAAAACTCGTGCACATTAACCATGATCATACAACCATAGCATCAAAGTTTGGACTTGGTTGTCGCTAGATGCGAATAAGTGAGTTCCATGAGGTATTTGAAAGAGAGCCTCTGTGACTGATACAGGCATTCTGTTCACCAAGCGTTTTTAATCGGCCCTCGAACTCATTATCGGGACAAACAGTCAATGTAGGCAGCGAACGTAAAGGCATGGAATTAGCAATTCCCACATTTATCATAGATGTCCGGAATCACTGTGGGTGGGCTAACTCAATGAAGTGTCAACCAAAATTCCGAAATGCGTTTTCGTTTCGAAAAGACTAATTAGGTAGGGTTGTAGAACTAATCACTTTGCAGCCTGATTCAGCGTTACTTCAGGATGTCGGCTTTCGAATGAGTCTCTTTTTGACAGCATGAAAAAATGACCACTTAAGTAGCATGCATCTCTCTCACTGATTTTCGATTCCCTTTAAAATTCAATTATATTCCATAGAAAACATGCATAAAAATGTTCATTCTTTTGTTCATTCAGTATAAAAATGACGTCTCCTTCCAATTTTGTACACTAAGGAAGGGCATAATTCGGTTTTAAAGAAGTTTATAATTGTGAGATTTTTTTAATAATGTGAAATGGCCGTTCATAAAACGTCAGGTCTCTGTATTTATCAATGTGACTTGTAAAGTTAGCAAAATGGCCCAAATCCACTGTTAAATTTCATGAACCCCATACGGCTTCCTCTTAATACCGTAGAGAAATGTATGCTTTTCCGTACGCGGAAATATACGGCTTTAGTTTGAAAACCCTGAGTGCAAATGTAACGGTATGTCGCGTTCAAAATTATTCGGGAATCTGAAAAGTTTTTGAAAACCGAATTATACCCTTCCTTAGAGTATAACAATGGAAGAAGACATCATTCTCTACCGAATGCGTAGAAGAATGAATATTTTTATGCATGCTTTTGTGTGAAATATAATTGAATTTTTAAGGGTATCGATAATAAATAAGAGAGATACATGCTACTATAGTGGTTATTTTTCACAGCGTATGGTTTTTTCATGCAGCCGAAAAGAGATTGGTTCAAAAGCCGGCATCCTGAGGCAACTGAATTATTGTAGAATTATGCTGCATGAGGATTAGTTTTACAACCCTACTTAGTTAATCTTTTCGGCAAGAAAGCGCATTTTTGAAATTTCGCTGACATTTCATCAAGTTAGCCGACATACTGTAGGGAGATGATTGTTTGATCGCTTGCATCAGAGTTCTTAACGGCTACGATCTCACTGCCGACGCTGGTGGTTGGAGTAATAGTTACCGGACCATTTAACCCACTCAGGACTGACACCACAAATAGTGTTCACTCGCGCGCTCCCCACCTGACTAATTACTCTGTCCAGGCAAAATAAGTAACAGGAAGGTCATTTTATCTGTTGATAGACTGGTAACCGGGCAGGCGTTGCACAGGTGGAGCATGTATTGCACTGTTGTCACCACTTACAAGTATTTGGATGCAGTCGAAATAGCAGCGACTCGAGGGTTTGTATCATCTCTCCTCCTCGGTGACGTATGTTCGGCCTTTTGTGTAGAGTAAATTCGTTGTTCTTTCACCTGGTTGTTTTGCTAGCAGATGTACAAGGTCGATTTAGCGGCTCAAGACATGTCTTGGCCCTCAACTTTGGGGCCGAGTGCTTACAACCCTATTTCCGAGTGGCGTGAAAAGACAGCCGACGGCTTCCCAGGCACTCTTGACGTACGAGAGCGATGATCAAAATGTAAGCTCGTCGAGGTTTAGTCGGCCCCCATGTTCTTATATTTGCTGGTTGACCAAGTTAAGCAGGTAGCCATTCTTCCCGAATATCCGTCGAGCGCATTCTAATCCGGCAACCTTGGCTTAGGGTTCATTACAGTGGATCCCAGTGCACCACATTTGCCCCTGATTGAACGATTGCTCTTGAAAGTCAGTACCTGCGACGTATTTGCCGGTTTCCTGGACGCTGGCCTCTGAATCATCAGACTTTAGCTACAGACAAGGACAAACGGGATGCTGACTTGCCTTCTTTCTCCATCGTGAAGTTGGACAGACGGTGTTGGAGCGTTCTCTGGACTTCAAAACCTGATCAGATTTGATAACGACCAGGGTATTGCCCATTTCCCAAGCCCATAACTTCGGTTTCTGATGGTAAAAGACTCCTAACCGTAACCGCTTCAAGATCGTTCCACCTGCTAGCTGATTTTGTCGTCAAACCTGGAACAGGTTTTATCCTATATGCTCTCTTCCCTACTCAACCCTAAAACTGTCTGGGTAGAGTTATTAGTCACGCAGGGAGTACGCGGGTGGATACTGCTTCCGGTGGCAGTACTGGTGAGTTAGATTGCCTGATGCTCATCACGCCAATCATCGGCACCGTTTATGACAGAACTTACTCACCAGTTGCATCCTTCTAACCTTGTTTCCTGGAATCTTTAGAACAATGCCTACACAGCTTGTATTCCAGCTCCAGTAGGCACATAAACGCAGACGTTGGCACGCACTTCTTCCCCGCCGCTTGCTTGTGGTTTGGTCTCCTAGGTTATCCCTCGTTTCCTCTATGCGTCTGTATGTGTTGTGGTTTAGAACCCTGGTCACTGTCCGCTGTAGACCAGGGGGTGTGTGTGTGTGGTACGCCTAGGTTGGGGTTGACGCCGCGCCAGCCACCCGCGCACTCTCTCACTTCTGGTCGTCTTGACTATGTCTTGACACCAAGCCTATGTGAGGGAGGAGGAGGAGGAGGAGAGAGTGCGGTAGATGCTGTGCAAATCCACTATCACTATAAACTAATTCACGCGCAAGTCACCGTCTCTGGTCTCACCCTTCCGTGGAGCACACGGTGAACAGCCTCAGCAGCGTTGATCGAACTGTCGTATGTGCACCAGTATAGTGACTGTACTGGTAGAATACCCGACCTTCGTGTGGAGTGAATCGGAGAGGAATAAGTAATTGGTCAGCGCCAAAACCGCTACTCCGAACGTTACGTTAAATAGCCACCGGCGTACAAACCATCCCTACTCTGCCCACCTTAGCACTTCACGGCGCGGTCCACGCCCACTAACTTTCGGCGGGCAACTGACATGGTTTTTAGGGACTGCATTGGCAACTAGCAGACTGCCTAATTCGCTGTCCAAAATCCAGGCTATTCTCGTAGCCCTGTTGAAACTACTATAATTATGGCGCTAACAACGGAAGTTACTTCGCGAAATGCACACTGTTTCTGTTTTTTAAACAGTTACTCTAAATAGATGCCAGGTCCATTTAACCCGAAAGAGTTGAGTTCACACAGCTGGAGTTCTGTTAGACGAACGCGAACTGCTGAGATTCCATACATATTTCATTTTCTATAGTCAATTTTCGTCAAAAGATGAACCGAATTTATCCTCCACCCAGGAGGAAGTAGTCTGTTGGCTTTTCGAATGCAAAAATGGCAACCAGGACATGCTTTTGGGTGAGTGATCAAGGCAATTGTCAACTAAATAGGCATAAGATACTTCGAAGAAAGTTAACCACTTTATTTTCGACAGGGAATTCGCAAAAACGCAGTTTAGACTAGACGCGGGGACCTAGTTCGAGATGTTGACGGGACGCCCTTGGGTTTTGGACACTGTCCCTCGGCTTCTTTAACGTCCCCTCGGATAAGTTGTTCAATCGAGAGGAATATCAATCACCTGAACGCAAGACAGTGAGGAAATAAAGAGTGCAACTAGCCGCTGTGACTTGGTCGATGTGAAACCAGACGATATGAACTCAGCATTTAGCATGGTTCAGGTCTTGCGGCCAGAGGTATGTTAGATGTAGGCCACTTTTGTAAAATCTGGAGAATTCCTTTACTCCTAGGCGTTGTGTAGTATCAAAAGAAGAGGAGGCGTTCACTGGGAGAGGTGAAACGCCTCCTCTTCTTTTGATATGCCACCCGGGAATCGCATTTTCACTACTATTGTTGTGTAGTATACTTCGTGGCCTTGCATTTCTCGCCTCAGTTTCCTGACTTCTGTCACGGTCGACTTGAAGGCATCCGGTTAGTGAAGAAAGAGGCCTAAACAGACCATATGTTCCTTTGCTGGACGTAATGACTGCTGTTTCTTACAAATCTATGTAAGCTACTCATGCCGAACGGTGATGGTGCCTGAACATACTACTCGCAATTGATTAGTAGGCGTTCGTGTTTATTCTTTACCGACTAGCTGACTTGTTTTCTTTTCCTGTGCAATTATGTGGACAATCTCTTTTTCAATCGTCCACTTCTCGTCGCTTTTTCTTACAAATTTTGTGGCTAATAGGAAGTCTTAGGGGGTCCGCCTATTTTTGCCCTAATCAGGCTGATAACTAAATTGAAGACACTACTCGTGACATTGGCAGACGTCCATAATCGTCGGGGCGTAGAGGGATCAGTTCGCACAAAGTTAGACTTTTCAGTTCCACATTTAGCAACTTGGGATTTACATAACAAGCATTTTGCCTATTAATGGTGTTTTTCCTACCGGATATATTTTTTTCTGAGACAGACAACTCATAGTAAAATTAAAGTGAACCTTCATCAACTTGTCAGATTGGCGCGTGACTCTCACTTGTTGTGGTTGAAATTTTGCTAGTTTCCATTCCGTCCGCCCGCTAGCAGGACTGCTGGGGACCACAAACGTCTTTCCGAATGATACATACCATGTATACTACATAGAATGCTCGCTTGGGTACGACCACTCCAGCATTATGTGAATCTCCCTGAAGGTTGATGACCAAAGAAACCATCACATAGGAAATACCCTATCTGCTCCCCCTGCATTTGCAAGTTAGATGTCGTAGAGCCCGATGGGATCTGCTAAAAGTAGCGAACACGTTTAATTCCACGACCTTTTTAACCGCAAGCGGATGATTACGGTGTAGAAACGCATGAGCCACCCTATATTCAGTAAACAACTCGTCATCTTCTAGCTAGACGCAGTACCAACAACAGAATCGCGTCACAACCTGTCAACAAGGTATATCACCATATTCTTATCATTTCTGAAACTCTTAAGCATTATGCCTTAGTAAAATTCCGCCCTCTCCCCCGCCTCTCACATTGTTTTCAGGCATATGTCGCCGCTAGGCGCAGGTTCACATCTCCCCCAGGGTTTGCATTTTATTGGCAGGATTTCATTTCTTGTGACTAAGAAGAAGAACTAAGATATCCAGTTCTGGCGTCGAACCCAAGACGGGGTCTGCGGTGAGCGCCGTTAACCTGCAAACGTTTAGTTCAACTAGGGACGTGATTCATAAATCATATTGGTGGGTACAAGTAACTGATTTCGAAATTAATAAATTGCATAGTTGACATTTGTTATTAGTAGGCATTCGCTATAACGCCTGACGGACTCCGTTAAAGTCCCTTGCTGGCAGAGCACACTCACTTCGTGGCCAGTTTTTGGCCCCCACTGACATACAGTCGACTCGCGGTATTCGCGGAGGTCATAGACCACGGCTACCTGCGAATAGCTGAAATACGCGAATACTTGAGACGCCTCTAAAAACGCTCATAGCTGCCTATTTCAGCGTTCGGACACCAAATATGTCTTAAACTATTATCCTACGACATATAAATGTTAATTGCTGCGCTTACATTAATATTATTGACAATATTTTACTATTGGCATTTGCTCACCAATACAATGAAAATTAGTAGCAAATATTTTAGATGGCTCGGCGGAAAAATAAACACGCAAATAAGCAGATCCGTGGACGTCGAACTGCGAAAAGGCGGCGGTGAAATGTAGTGTGGTTTTTTGCTTTTTTTTAACAAATAGGTCATTATAGGTCAGTATATATTGGGGGTAATAGGCAATGCCTTTGAAAATCCTATTGAAAACAGCGCATCCAATATTAAATGTTAAACAATCGTGCTACTAAAATGATGTCAGTAACGTATACGTTTTACAGAACATTGTCTCTTGGAGTGCGAGACTGAAACTCGAGAACACTCGGTTGAAGGTGATAGTGGTAAAATGAGATAACGATCATCCGCATTAGCGGTAGATGTATGCAAGGCGTTGGTTTGATATAACAGAGTCATCGATTAACTGTCTCGGAGGAAGGTCCCGCAAGACAATGGCATTATCTCCAGAAGCGCAAAATTACTATCAGCATGGTCAGATAAAATTGCTACTTTATATGTTAATCTAAAATGAAGAAAAAGGATGGCATGCAGTTGCTTTCACTAATTTCCTTCCAGGTGCATGAGGTCCGTTTCGGGTGACAAACCGCATTAGATGACAGTCTGTTCGCTGCTTGTGGTCAGTTTTCGGAGTACATGAGTGACGTTGAAATTTGGAGGCTAGACATCGTGAAAGGATGATCATTGCAGTAATTGCTCAAGGGGAGGGTACAACGCCGATTATGTGCATGAAACCCAGACTGTTTTCGCCGCTCCAAAAGCTTCGCGGTTTTTTTCGTCCACTTTCAGCTTTCCCTCCTCCTCCTCCT